>QNGE01009534.1:2373-12556 GCA_008508345.1 Paragonimus westermani
CCGTCGGTTCGCTGAAACAAGCCGTAAATGTGCTAGCCATATTTTTCGCATGTAGTCCCACTAAAACCCTGTCAACTACCAATGCAACTATGCATTATGAAAGCCTCACTCTACTGTTCCTTGATAAAAATGCCTTTTACCTCTCTTCGACTCATTCGGAAAAATAAGCCTTGTGCTCCCTGAGCAGACTTCGTAAGTTTGCGTTTCAGTTCATGACAGTCGTTGTCGTAGATGAAGTTAGATGGAGTCAGTCAACGACTGACCATAAGCGCCCGGAATCTGCAAGAATTCTCTGCTCTGTTCCTCTTGAATAGGCATCTTTAGTAGAGATTTGCAAAGTTACTGCCCAGTGTTCGCCTGTGTCACACCAATGTCGCGACGCAGCCAATTTACCTGTCAGTGGTGTTTACTAGACGTTTCATATCCCGTCGTTGTTTGGTTTCCAACTGAGCATTCTGTTTGTGAACAGATAATCTCTGATTTGAAGATAAAACGAAGCCAACATGATCTAGGTCAAGGTTACATCTAAATGAACGACAGTGTTGAATAAAGTGGCGCTATCGACAGCTGACAGCCATCGGATCGATGTGCATCCACGGTTGACTCACAGAGTGGTCTCTATGTGGGGCAATACAGTCGTTTGTGTTGAAATGCGCGACTCGATAGGGTCTGTGGGGTGCTCATAATTGTAATAGCCGATCGCCAATGTGTGTGTCGCGTACGGACACAAATCACACAACCCAGCCGCTTCTCCCCTAGAGTGAGAAGACCGAGTTGTGTGTTCATATCTGCAACAGCCATAGTGAATTACGAGTGGTCAGGTTGTCTCAGGAAATCAAAGAAGGCATCGTAAATACGACCTTGACAGCACCTGAGCTATTGTCTGTTCGGGCATATGTCGATTTGAGGGCGGTGTGTGGCAAATAAGCTCGTTTTTCGTGTTTTACTGCCAGGCTGAACATAGCACAATTTATTTGGGTCAACCACATGCGAAAGCCGGTATAATAATTAATCGAAGGGTTCGTTGTCAGTATTGAAAGAACCGGGTCTTTTTGAGATCCATTTACGCAATCTCTAACAGCTGGCTTCACAGAATAAAAATTGTTGCTAAGATAGTGCTCACGATTACGTAATCTGTTCTGTCTGGTCATGGACACAAGGCCATGTGAGATTCAGCGTGTTGCTTAAATGACTGACTGAATTGTTAAGTCTGACAACACAGAGAACAGTTCACTGAGATCCAGCCGAGCAGGCTCTGTTCTCCTTTGGAAATCAGTGTAGTCCCCACCCCAGATTGCCTGTGGGCTTTGAATTCCTCGTCTTAAGAAATCCTGAGAAAGGACCGCTGTTGCAGGGCATCATGTAGCGGCGAAGTCAAGTGAAGGACAACGTTAAAACCACAAAGGCGCAGTTTCGAGACACAGCACATATCCATTCTCAGACTTTAGAGGATGTTTGTCTAAGCAGTTTGGTAACCCGGTTGGCGGAATATGAACGTTAAAAGTGGCAAGTTTACCAATTGTCTTGGCTTGAACAGGATAAACTTCAGAGTGAATGGGGGAGAAAAGTAAGGATGCGTGGGTTGATCTGTTAGGAGAGTGGTAAATTCTGATACTTCCCGGTGGCTTATGACGCAGAAGGTAGCTCGATGATCTCTACCCCGAATCTCTCACCGAAACGACAGAAGTAAGGTTTTTCTCAGTGGCCTTAATCAGAGCCAACGATTCAGGAATTCGGCTCACGTGGCAATGATAAAGTTGCTTAGCCCAATGGAACAGCAAATAACAGGCCGACGACTACTTTTGTTTAGTGATGCCTGTGGGGTACGTGTTCGAAGTTTCACTAGGCTTTTGAATGGCACCGGAATTTTCTCGATCGTACTGAATAATAAGTAGACGGTCACCGTCAACCGTTCGGTGAATGAAGTGCTCTTTTGTTTGAGAGTATCTATTCTAGCCCTCTTCTTCGTTAATCGGAAAGGGAACCACAAGCCTTCAGCGTAATTGTTGTGTATGCAGGTGATCACGATCTTAAGCTCTTTGCACTTCGAATCAGTTCAACGTACAGGAAACCCATGAGATTAACAGGATTTTTCACTACAGCCGAGGTCAATGTACACAACGTTTTTACTTTGCCACATCATCGGGCACTAGGCCGAGCCAAATGACGATGAAAGAAACATTACACGAGGGTTCCACTGAGGTTGTGACGGAGTGGCCGCCCAACTGGAATGCCAGGTAAGAACCTAGCATTAGGCTATAACGAACATCATGTTTGAAGCAAGTGACACTATTTTTACTAAGAAATGATGACGGCCGTGAAGGTGTACTATGAAATCGCTTGTTATTCTGAGTGAGTGTGGTTACCGAGAGAGTACACTCTGAATCCGGTTTTCCACCGATTAACATCTCAAACCTCCTCAAAAGATTCGCATTCGCGTGTTCATTGATACGATCGTTACGATTCAGTTCAGTCTACCACCCACGAATCTTATGCTCACCCCTCAATACTTCGCTCGTTGCTACTGTTAGTGTTGATAATCAGTGAAGTTTGAGAAGTGGTGGGGAAACGTGTCAATTAGGCTTTTATACATCGGTTACTTGATTCAGAATATAAAATGATCGGTTGTGCCAACTCCCCCTTAGTATCAACACACTCGTATGATTAGTAGAAAAAGACGGTTAACAAGCCATACGCTGCACAATTAAATGACAAAACAGATTCGCCGACGATGTTAGTGAAATGCTACACTGAAAAAAGATTACAAATATTAACTCACTAGCTGATGGATGCAGGTAAAGAGTACCGCTTGCGGGAGGCGGAAAACAAACGTACAACACTATTCAATGGCCGTCTGCGTACAGTGCTGGTGGCAGGCGGTGAGTTGGTCTCAGGAACACATGGGGTGGGTCCAAGGCTGAGTATATCAATTCGCTCGAGTAAATCTCTGCGTTTAGTCTCAATGGTCGGTGGCAGGGGTACGGATCCCAGGTCATCGGACAAAAAAGAACGTACCACTGGTATAAAGGCTAGAAACCAGAAACCAGATCACAAAGTGAGTAGTTGAAATAGACTAAATAAGCAGTTAAAAACAAAACCTTCCAACAAGTAAAACGAACAGGATGATCGTATTGTATACTAAACCCCCTGTGGACCGAGAGTTATCAAGTTGCCAAAATACACAAACAATCGAGACGGTTATCGGAATAGGCACTGAGAATGACCAGAAGAGAATGCATGCAACCAAAATGAAATGGACTGAACAAAACGTGCGAAACAGTCAACAGGAGATCACGTGTGGTGGTGGACTCGTAGACCCATTGTTAAGTGTCACCATTTCCGCTAACTGAAAATCAGGTTGCACTTTGTTGAGTAACTTGACAAGTTTTTTGTTGTCACTGTTATGGAAACATCAGTGTCATGCTGTTCACCGATCAAATGACCCGGAAAAACCTTCGTGTCGTAGTGCGTCGAAAAGTCGTTTGATAAAACAAGATTTGCATTGCCTAACTTGCATGTTATCACACCACTGGTATGCTCACGTTTGCGAACCCCATGCAGCGAGATTTCCATTTAATCTATCAATACAACTGTGACCGGCTCTCTCTGTTTGGCAAGTGTTTCTTGTCGCAGATAATCACCAGTCATTTCTCCCCCGTTAGGCCGATTTTCCCTAGTAGTGCCTCGTTCTATCCCTCGTGCTATCCGCAGTCCAACAGCTACAGTCTTTGTTCATGTTTTACGACAACGTCGGGATGTTCCGTTGAATGTCGGAATAACCACATCACAGTAGGTCTGCACATACGGGCGACCTGGTTCTAACAACACAGATAATGGGACATTAGCCAAAGTTTCAACTCAATAAATTTAATGATTCTTTAGAACACTGAGTTCCCTTGATCCAGTTCCCCAATAACGATAGATAGCGATGAGTATTGATCGATACTCACCGTCCGGCTCTGCATATGCATAAACTGTTAACGCACGCAGTTTGTCTGCCCTGGAACTGACGACAGTCTTTGTTTCATGTGAACCCGATCGTTGAATGTTCCTATTGTGTTGCTATCCGCATGTCCTATATATTTTAATGTTTTACGTTCGTGACTGAAGAGAGTAAAACGAAATGTTAACATCACGCGATGTGTCTTCTATCGCTATTGATTAATGAATCTTGGCGAGTGAAGACGTCTGTTTGGTCAAATATATAAGGAAGTAAAGAGTTCTTGTGATACTCCCAAAAGGATTAGCTTAACTAAGGTTACAGCTGGGGTGCTGATGTCCACCACATTCCATGGATTGAAAGCAGTCGGAGAGGGGGCAGACGCTAGGAATAAATAAGGTTGGGTTCATTGATGGATGTATAAAACGTAGTTTCACTCTTAACCAAACTCTAGAGCAGCGTTAAGTATACTGGCGGACATCATTGCCGTTTACAACAAAGAAACGTTACTTTCACTTTGTGTTCTTATGTTACTAAACACGATGAAACAAACAATTGTTACAGTGCTTTTTTCACAGTTAGGACCAGGCAAGATCGACGGATAAATGAGTAACAGACAAAACTAGCAGCGAGTAGCAAATATCCCAACATCTCCCATTACAAGTTTATAATACAAAAAGTAAGTGCCTACGGAAATCACATGACGCCAATGTAGACCTGGTACCGGCTGAAGGTTGACTGATCCCGACTAAGCAGGAGACAAAGTGTGGCTGTTCAACAGTTTATAAGAAACATGATAAGTTCACCAACAACAATATTTTTCAATGGGGTTCATACTTGTATAATGGGGTCATGAAGGTAACTAACTGGAGTTGGAGCAAAAGAAGATATATTAAAAGCTGTGGAAGCATGGCTCAATAAAACAAAAACCTCTCCTGAAAGAAACGAAACAATCAGGAGAACAATAACCAGCATGCCGGAACCCCGCGCAATATAAAACTGAGCAGTTTTCCTTCACCCCCCCCCTTAGTACCGTACGAGTTGTTCTGCGTCTTCGTTATCGTCCATTGACACTTTTTGGTATCTGTGACTGTTCCGTGGCTTTGCTTCGTCCCTGGCCCTGCGTACAATACATACTTACTGACAGATTGCTGTCTCCCTAAAGAATAAGGTGTTTATATGAGGTGACCTTCAGGGTGATGTCACCCCGTGTCCACAAAAACGTAGTTGTTCTAGATGGAAGAAATAAGCCGTCTTCAGATACATAATCACCCAGACCTGCGTTTCATATCAAGCACCGAGTGACACCAATGAGTAAACAATAATAAAATTAATTGCATGAGCATTAGAAAATGAATGAAGTAGTTGAGTAGCTAAGTAAGTCATTGAAGGCACAGACTTCAACGGCAAGATTGTACTGATGATTTTAACTGACGACCTGCCACATAAATTACCAGTTGCCAATAGTGATGCAAATTTGCGCAAGGTAGTCGTTAAGCAAAACGATGCAGAGAAATGGAGACAACTAGCGGCAGACCTGTCGTTGCAGGAATTGTGGTAACTTACCACCAACCTTTAGTACGTCAATTGGGGTGTGAAAAGTTGCTCAACCTCCTCTGTCCTATTTAACTTTATCGTGAACAAAATACCGGTGGGCCCTGATGAATAGCGATTATTATGGTATGGAAGGAATTCCTGGCACTCAACACAGGGGTGCATGTAAATGACATTGTTTTCACTTGTGAACATTCACGCGGAGCCTAGAGCATTTGAGACGGATTGAGGATATCAGTTTATCAGGTTGATATTTCCTTTGCAAATCTTGAACACAAAGTGCTGTTGTAATTTTGACAGGACTCCCTAATTACTCACACCCTTGGCAGCAATCCGTTGAAGGTAGTTAGGAAGTTCATCTAGCTTGAGAGCTACGGCAGCTCAGGTGGACTACCTGACGGAATCAAAAATCCTCTAGTTGATGCCAGGGTGGGAGTCACCAACCTCTGCAATCTATGGTGTCCGCAGAATCTCAGCCTTCCAATGAAAGACCGAGCGTATAGTACTGTTACAAGAGAGATCCTATTGTACGATGGCAAAGCCTAGACGGTCAGCGCGAAGGATGTTGAAAGATTGCCTGTTCTCAAACATGCCTCCGAATCATCAGCGGTCCGTGCTGGGAACTTGTCAGTAATGACGAAGTTCCGAACGAACACACTTCTAACCCTGAACATAACGATCTCGTCTCACAAGCTTTTTTGGACATGGTCACAGTTTACGCACGCTGAGCCAGCCTATCATGCCATGCCTTGCTTGTAAGTGCTCAGTTGAGATGCAGGGGATAGCTTGATGACCAGCGTATGAATAGGTTCGAAGGGATGGAAGTTAAGTCAACAAATAATGCTGCAATAATGAATTCGCCGCCCTTCATGACATACACTCATACGTACAGAGTAATTGGAAAACGAACATACCCTGAGTGGTGAACGATTTATCGTGATGCTTCGAATCAACACCAGGATGCGTTATCAAACAAGTAAATGTGTCGGAAGGTGATCATTCTGCTGCCCACCATGTTCGCTTGTTGATCTCTTCGCTCGTCTTTCGTTTCAGCGTCAACGCTCCTGACGTAGTGACTGTCTATGTCTACGTGTCGATTGAACAAAATCCGCGAGTAGAGAGCTTTCAGTACAAGCCGTTCCTCTTTCACTTTCGCCCGCCCGACCATTTCCGCATGGTCTATGTCGACCTCATGACCTGTGTCCGAGCAGTGGTGCCACTGCTGCGATCTAGGGTCGGCTCGTCGCATTGCCAATTTGTGTTCGTGCACGCGTGTGCGCAGCTGTTTGCCTGTCTCCCTCACATATTGTTGGTCACACCCGAGGCATGGAATCGCGTAGACCACGCCAGACTGTTCGTGTGGTTCTACATGATCCTTAGCGTTCATCAGAGCCGAACGAAGTGTTAAGTTTGGCTTGTGTGATATCTGGATGTGCAGTAGTTGCAGCATCCTTTTTACTGCTTCAGATGTGCCGTGAATATGTGGCACTGTCATTCGTGTTCTGGGTTCTGTACTCTCACTTCTTGTGGACCCCGTGATAGATGCCCTTATGAAACTACTGAGATACCCACTGGAAGCGAACAGTTTGAACAGATGTTTTTATTCTTGTCTTCTATGTTCGGGCGAGCAATAATGCGTGTCCGCATGTCGAAATAATATATATATATCCTTAACTTTGTGCCATGCCCGTAGGTACTGTGACTCGGACTGGGTTACTTTTGAGACCAGATCACGAAGTGGCGTATCAATGGGCAAGTGTGTGAAGAGGAATAATTCAGTAAAAACGATGAACCTTCAAGAAAAACAGCCAGAAACCACCCTGACACATGCTCGCCAGTGACCTCGACACACTGCAATATTCAGTCATGTAATGGTGGCGAACTCACTAACCACCCCCTCGGCACCCACAAGTTGCTAATCGAAGACATTCTTGGAAACATACAGACACACCTCTGAGGGATCAGGGTCGCGTATATAAGGGGACAGTGAGGACCATGTTACCTGACAGTTGCAAAACATGGCCATTCAGGATGAAAGGCGTGAACCACCTTCAAACATTAGATACTTGATTTCTGCGTTCGATCGCTCAAATCAGGTGGCATCAACGTGAAAATAACCACCTTCGGAAACAAGTGTTTGGCAATGAGTGTAAAGCGAGCTCCTTCGTCCGGTCTCTGAATTTGCACACGGTCAAAGAGGTAGAACAGGTACTGATGGTGTCAGATAGCTGACTGCCATACCCAGTACTTTTTGTGGATGCTGCGGCCGACTGGGGTAACGTGCGAGGTGAACAGACGACCTGGCGTAGGAAAGTGAGGTAGTTCATTTAGGGGTTGGCCACTGTAGATCAGATTCATCTCCCTTGTGACTCGCAGAGTAGATGACTGGAAACTTTGGGTGAGAACGTGGCTACTATGGTTCAATGATGTTCGGCCAAGTTGACTGTGCAATTGATGATGTATGTGATGAAGTGAAATAGTAAGAAACGTAAGGAAGCTGTTTTGCTGATATCACTTTACTTCTATCTAGTTAGTAGTTTGTAAGGTTAGACACTTTGCTGTCGAACGTTTGAATGTAGACAGCTGATTGGCGGTTGGGTCTCCTCTCTTTCGTTCTTCCCCTCCTCCTGGATGTAATTTACTTTTCCTTCAAGGTTTTCAAACAGTAGGGCAACAGCGAGAACCAGTGAAGAATTGTTGTCTATAACGATAATGATGGTAGTGGTAGTGATTTTAGGTGAGACATATTAGTGGTAGTGTTACTAATGATAGTGACAAGACGTGTTCAGCTGGACGCCCTAGGCATTAGGTGATTGATACTACACCAATTATCGTGATTTAAAAGTAAATAGACTAAATGAAGTGGAAGATGTGCCACTGTGTGGTGGTGGGTTTATCTGCGGAGATGCACTGATGCACACCGAGACGGATAACGCGCATTATTAGCTTCTGTTGTCATACTCTACTGTGTTTTCATCTAAACGGCCCTGAACGGAGTTTTCGGACAACCTCCATTAGGGACACCGAAGGGAATACAACAAAAAATGGTGAGTTCCCACACGCTTCGGAAACCATATAAATCTTCTGTTCTTTCCGAACGAGGATCTGGTGTTATACACTCTGAACGCCAAGGATCATACAGACTTAACATCTGTAGATTTTTCGATCAGTTCGTTAAGTTTAGGCAGTGGACAGACATCGAGATATGTGAGGTGTGAGGTGGACTGGTGGTGTCTTGGCTTACAGAAATGAAGTCGTTCACCGATGGATTGGCTACTGTAGGTCGAGTTTGTCTCCCTAGCTGGGGATCTCGCGACTCACAGAGTAGATGGTTGGAGACGTTAGGGGAAATGACGGGCAATCGGACTCAGTGACGTGGATGTTGTCATCTGGCTGAGTTGTCTGTGAGGTGAGTGTACTTGATGACGCGGGGCAGTGGAAGCTGTAAGGAAGTTGTACAGCTGACGCCACCTTACTCTCATTTACATTTCGGTTATTTGTTTGCAAGGTGTAGACATTCTGCTGTTTAACTTACGAACACAGCTTTTTAGTAGTTGGGTCCCCTCCATTTCCTCTTCTTTTTTGGCTAGAACTTACTTTCTCTTCATGGTTTTATAGCAGTCAGGCATCAGAACGGTGAATCGTTATGTATAATGATAATGATGATGATCAGACAGTTTGCTTTAAAGGGCATGTGCCGTAGAGGTCAGACCACCGTAAACTCACTCGTATTTTTATCATGCCTATGCCAGCAGTCAAGGTGTAAAATGTCGCTGGCTGCAGTTGAACCAGATACAATCCCCGTGGTCACCATGTGAACGAGACACATTGTTCATAATGCCAGACTAGCGCTCACTAGTCCAACATTAAGTCTGTTAAATTCACATTATGAAAGTAGCTTAAACAATGGATTGAACCTCGTTGACTTCGTTCCTTTGCGACTGGCCCTGTAATAAAACATTATCTGGGAACTTCCTATTTGAATTCAGAACACCGATCGAGAAACGCATTTGTTCAGATATCTAACATCCGACAGGTTAGATTAGCGCCACTGGGAGTGTCCCCAGGCTGCGAATTGTGGAATAATTTCTTACGCGAGGGCTAACCGTTAAAAAGGCGGAGTTCTCCCAGCGAATGAACATTTTTGGGCATTGAGCGATAGTACTTCTAAGACGTCGTAGATTTTCCTGCAAAATGCCACGTAGGCTCTGATGTTTCATGAGGTTTCAGACAGTCCATCGGGAGTGCATTAGCTATCGAACAACACGCCGTCAGCGGGGCGTACGGGTACCTTCGGTCTCCGCCAACCATGGACAAATCCCGAGGCAGAGGTACGAATCACCTTAGTGATCACCGGCTTAAACGGGTGCGCAAGGTGTGCCAGGTACCATGAGTGGCTGGACTTCATTCAAAGGGTTTATAGACTAATTCGGTCACCTGCCCCCCAGGAACAGGAGACATGGGTCTCAACGGCCCCATAAATCTTGGACTCCTTGGTTGAACAGACCTACTGTTGTGAATCCAAAAGGCGGACGACACAAAGGTTGCTTTATTGGAGAAACCAACACACTACTTAAGCGTCTGAGCACGACAAGAAACGGAAACACTCATTTGCACACCATACTCTTCTGAGGATACTCCAGTCGCTCTAGACACCACGTATCAGTTCCGTCGTGTAGCGAAAGCCAT
>QNGE01009535.1:0-12554 GCA_008508345.1 Paragonimus westermani
CTGCAGGAGTACCCGCTTATGCAGTAGATTTGAAGGTGGATAGTCCCAATATTTGTCTGGAGATCGACAGAGTGGCTTTCGTGATATTTATTGACAGACGCGTGATGTCAAAACACTTCCGTCGAATGCAGCTGCTAGCGCATTACAATTATATACAGGAGAGGCATTCCATTTCATCGGTACGTGCAATGTGGAAGTGAAACACGAAACAAAATCTCTTGGTTCACCTGCGCACATCGTATATAACGGGATCCCAGATCTATTGGATCGAAAGTGGCCTAAAATCATGTCAGATCTATTGTTGTCTGTCAGACTAGTGAGTGGCCACAACAGCCTTTCGATACTACCGCGGAAATTTTGGTTGGTATTCGACGAAATCGAACTTTGGAGGCTGAAGGATTTCCAGGCCACTATCGTAGTGGTGCAGGGGACCCGGCTCAACTTTATAAAGCCCGTACATTTGCGTTCTCTATCCGTCCAGAAGTTGAGGCTGAACTCGAACGTCTCTAGAAACAGGGGATAACCACTCCTGCCTGACACCCAACGTGGAGTGTCCTTTCGTGTCAGTGAAGAATCCGGATGGTTCCGTTCGGGTCTGCGGAGATCACAACCCGACAGTAAACCGCGCTGCTTACGTGGAACAATACCCCATTCCAAAAATGAAGGATTTATATGCCACACTGTGCTGTGGCGAAACGTTTTCCAAACCGGATTTCAGTCAAGCACATACACAAATCGAACTTGACCAACAGCCGAGGGAATTCATAACAAACAATGGGCACGTGAGCTAATGTAGTACAATCGCTTACCGTTCGGCATCGACTCCGCTCCGACAATTTTCCAACGTATGAGTGGCAGCTTAATGGGAGTTGTTCTGTGCATGCTCGCTTACTTAGATGTTATTCTTACTTTTGGACGTTCGAATAAAGAAAATTTGGTAGCACTGAAGTTGGCGCTGCAGTGTTTACAAGGAAATATCCTGAAGTTTGAGGGAGAAAAATGTGCACTCTTAGTCGATGATGCTCAGTATCACGGTTTTCGGCTACATAATTGTGGATTACATCCAACAGAAGAAAAAAATCAGACCAGTTCTGGTGGCCACATTTCCCGGGAACGTGATGAGTTACAACCCTTCATTGGCATGCTGACTTACTGTTGTCGCTTCGTTCCAACAACATCAACTCTCCTGGCACCTTTGTGCAATTTATTGGGGAAAGCAGTTCGATATCACTGAAGATTCAAATAACACCTGACACTTGACATTAAAAAGAGGCCAGTCTAAAATTTTGTTTCATTACGACCCAAACGATCTCATAATTCTTCCTTGTGTCGTTTCGCCATGAGGTGCCGAGGCTACACTGAGCTAAAGGATGGAGGGTTCAACTGTGGAGCTAACTGTGTTTGTTTCTCGCAGTTTAGCCTCAGCCAAAAAAGACTACGCACGGTTAGATAAGGGGGACTCTGGCTGTAATCGATGCAACGAAAAAGTTCCACCAATATATTTGGGGATGACACTCCGAGATTTGCATATGCCATAAGCCTCCGGTGTCTATCTTGGGAGAAACAAAAGAAACCCGTCAGATGGCGCCAGTCAATTCTTCTGTTGGCTTACAAATGAAAATTTTTCAATTCCCCGAGTAAAGCGGATTAGGTGGCGGATGCTCTCAGTTGAATGCCTCTGGAGGGCACCTCAGATAATTCACGGAAGACAAATGAACTAATTCATTCGATGCATTGCCTAAACAAGCATCCCGTATCCAGTAAGGAGATAAGTTGAGAAACAGAACTGGATTTCCTTTCGTCGAGCGTTAAACGAACTGCTTCCCAGGGCTGGCCAACTAGTGCCCTACTTCATTCTACGTATGGAACTTAGCCTGGAAGGCGGTTACTTGCTTCGGGGTTCAAGGATCATCATTACTCCTAAGTGTCGAAGAATTGTTCTCAGTGAGATACACGACGGTCATCAGGTGTCACTCGTATGAAAGCCTTAACTAGAAATTATGTACGGTGGCCGTACATTGACAAGGATGTGGACAAATTGATTCCTCGCTGTGAACCCTGCCAAATTGCTCAAAGGAATGCTCCTCCTGTCTCACGGAGTCCTTGGAGATAGCCGAATAAACGGCGGCAGCGTATTCATATAGACTACTTTGAAACATCGGAGCAAGAAATGTGTTTACAACTCATTGATGCTTATTCTAAGTGGATTGAAATTTACTCAGTATCAAACGCTTCAAACAAATCAAAGCGGAGAACTGCCGGACTTCTGAAATCACCCTACTAGATGGCCGGATCATTACAAGGCACAAAGAACATTTACGTCTCCGCTCCGTCACCAACACACCGGAGAATCAACTTTGAACTGTGACCCGAACCACGATCTTCCTAGGGAAGGGAATACGTTATCAGAGTAACAACTGCACGAATAAAGTCGTCGCCGATCGTGAAGAACACGCAAAACAGTGGAACGTTTTCAGGCTGCTGAAGACAAACCAGATTAGTAGGGGGAGGACTGTGGTATTCGCGTCTCCTGTTGTCCAGACGTCACCTGTCTACCCGAGCACGCGAGTCCCCCTTTCCCTGTCAACCAGCTCCGAACAATCCAACTCTGTCATCCGCGCAATCGATCGGGTGACTGGCTGTCTTATCTATGTCTCGTCGTTGTGATGTCATTCTCTGGTTCAATAATTGTAGGCGCTATTGCAGTCGTGTGTTCTCATTCTACTGTTGGCAGACCACGTGTCAGTCATGCTTTCAGTAAACCAGCACTAGACCTGAGCTTTGCAAGCTGAATACCTCACCATGGTACTAAATAATGTTTCCTCCCTCATCGGTAGCGGCAGGGCTCCTGTTTGCGCAGAATATCGATGTGCGACGTGACGCGTCTGACACTACTTATTCCATCAGGTGCACATTCGGAGTGTGAAGGCTCTTACCAGTATCCTGGTGTGATAGATCGCAACTAGAAGAAACACTCTGCCTCCGGCCTGCCTTCTTCCTCGTCCTGCCTAAAGAAAATCATCCCTGGAAGGCGAAGTTGATCGGTGGTCACTTACCGGTTGAGCCATGTTTCAGTGACACCGACCACAACATACCCCGCCGTTCTGATTTTCAAATCAGTCCATTTATTACATGTACTACACACGTTTATGTACAGAATGCCCCTCAATTTGTTCTGAGAACATGTTTTCCCTCTTGAGATGGAGCCCTTTGGTGCTGGCCCTAAGGAATTCACTCGCTTTTTGTGTTGGTGTGACGGGCATATAACTCTACGTTGTCAGTGTCATCCTATTCTGGGGATGGCTGGCTGGTTGCTTCCTCGACAACAGAGGACTCACTGTACAGCTGATTGAGAGTTTGTCCAGAGCCGGCAGGAGGGATTCATCTGACCTGTATTGTGGTCTTTCGCTGTGGCAGACTGACGTGTAACATCGTGATGGCCTCCTTGCACAACTGGTCCAGTTGGTTCTATACCTCGGTGGTCTTTATGAGCAAATAAGCTATCGGGGGCGACTATGAAGCGGTTGTTTGTTTTTGTTTTGTAGGTTCAAAAATTCAACCACCACCGGTTCCACTTACCCTAAAAATTGCGTGTGCTCCCTCTATTCACCTACCCTGACTACTCTGTTGATGCTAGCGTGTTCGGTAATGCAAACAAGCCTGAATAAATTCACCATGTGCTACTTGATGGCTCTTACTCTAGCCTTACTTCCCCTGAAGTAATGGTCAGCGATGCTATGGAAGATCAGATTCCGTGTTCTTCCGGCAGCCACAGCTGCAACCTCTTGGCGATGATCCGAGCATCCGGCCATGAATCAGAGCTAACTCGCTTTTTCTCCATACCTTCGATGTTTTGTTGATTCTACCTTTAGCGCCCAGTCTCGTTGCAGCAGCGCTAACTCCAAGGCGGGTATCAACGCAAGCGCAGGTTGCATCTGGCCTCACTTTCATCCTCTTGATCGGATGTTGCTTCTTAAATGGCTGGGTCTCCAAACATTCGGTGAATTCTCAGATGCATCGTTAGGCTCACCGACAGTCTACACAGGATCTCCGGTTGTCATCGGAAGAGTGTCGTATAGTGAATTCACATGTGGATCGTAGTGTGAAATTTCGCAGGAGTTAGTCGCCGAGTTTGTGACTGTCTATGGACACAGCAATAGGCGCGGTCTCACTGTTTTTTTGGTAGACCGAGCGATTACACGCGGCCAGGTTAAGGGCTGCTTGGGAGAATCGGTAACTGAGGTCGTGCCCACCAGCTTACGCTTAGATGTGACTGGAATTAAGTATGTGCACCCCTTTCAAACTCATTTCAGTTAGGGAAACTTCTTATGATGGTTGAATGCACACTGCGTGATCAGCAAACGCTGGACGTCGAATGCCAATAGACAAACGCTACACAAAATATCAGGTTCGCTGGTTGTGAAACGACGCCCTCCGCGTTTCCATTTAATGCACCCGCACTGACTACGAGTTCCGTACCACGTTTTCGCAGTTAGATGGAATGAGCGCGATTTAGTGTCTATCGTGATCAGGAAATTGTCGCAGAAAGAAGTGAGAACGTCAGACAAGAGTTGACAACATGGGAAAAACAAATAAGAACTGAATTAGAACCTTGATGGAAGTCCTATAAAAAATCGGACGCCGAGTTGGATTAATGATCGCGAAATTACCAAGGTAGCGGTCTAGGCGGGACTAAGCAAGGTATACTTTCATAAAAGGTTAAAAAGAGAAACACGGGACAACCTGGTTTAAATCTTAACCACCTGCCTGCCTTTCATGCTTGTATTTTTCAGGGTATTGTTTAACGTGCACGAATATTTTACAGACTTTCACTTGGTGCACTTTTGAACGCTGCCAAACTGGCGTGAGTCCACCACGTGCATTTTCCATTTCTTCTTGTTTGTTGTCACTATTCCCGGACTGGCTTGATGTCAGTTGCACATCATACTTTCGAACAACTCCCATAATATACTGCTTGTTTAAAAACACCACCGCATTCCTTTTAATTTGAAGCATGTTTGGACCACAGATGCACTATTATTCAGGAAAGGCCTTCTAGATTTTTGATAGATAACAATTAAGCGCATACCCACGTGTCCAGCATACTGATGCGGTCCTCCGGGTAACCTCTCAACATTTTATGCAGTTCCCGATGTCACTTTGGCAATCTACGTATCATTCAACCCGAACGTCTGATGAGTTTTTGAGCACAGCTTACTCTGCTGGCGGCATCTGTCAGTAGACTGAATATAGACTGGTCGAGTCTGTGATGCGACGAACGTCTATAAACCCTGAGTCCGCCGAGCAACCAACTGGATCTACAAGGCAAGACGGTCATAAAGGCGAGTTCCGTATCAATAAGGTACCAAGGTACAAGAAGCTTATTAAAACTTAAATGGCGAAAATAACGGTGAAACTAGATATTAAATCCACCAAAATTACAAGCTCAGGGACTAACGGTTCACGCGAATATGACTAAACGGTCATGTAACAGCTGAACGATAAAGGGACAAACGAGGACAAGGTGCACAAGAGCAAAGGTACAGAAATGGCGAGTAAGGGAAAAAAATTGTCCGAGAACAATCCTTGACAAGCAAAAGGTTTTAAGCTCTTGTAATGCGTGAGATTAGCTTTCGTATAGAGAATGACTTATCGCACACGTTATTCTAATGGTCATGTTGTAGTAGCGTGCTGTATGGCTGAAAATTATCGGCAGGAGGTAGATGTTGACGCTATTACATTCGCAGATTTGTACTAAAGGAAAAAACCCTGCTGTTGTTACGTGAAACAAATTTATTTAAATTCGTAAAGGTTGATGTGGTGGAAATCTCGATTCACCGATTACCCAAAACCCGACACAATGGGAGATCTGACGAACTGTCAATCCAAATATCACGTTAAAGTTACAACATCAGGATTGAACGAACGGTCTCAGTGTTATGTTTACCGTTATTCGCACGTTCATCTGTACCGTATTTTACCAATTAACATACTGTTTATGATTTTGCATGCGTTAATAAGATCAGCTAATGACAGGCTGTGATTTCTTTAATACCGTTGTACACCCATAAATTCGGTGTCTCACTTCATGAATTACAATTGATTAATGTTACCAGTGCCAGGTCTTCCCCCTCATTACTTGCGTGGGAGGTTTCAATTCAAGTACGATTCCTGGGGCTATTCGGAGTTCTTAATTCCAAGTATCACATTTGGTTTTCGAGGTTGCTAAAAATCGCTATAATTCGATGTCGGGATTTGCTGATGAAAAAGCTAAGATTCGTTAATTTGTTAACAGTTGGGGTCGGCAATGAGTTAATGGCAAGGATGTGCAGTAGACAGCAGACCACACTCCGGCGTTTCGAGTATCCATTGTCAATGACATAGGTGCTGACATCTGTGACGTTATATGCCACCACGACATTGGAGGGGGAACGAAATGTGTTTAGCAGTATCTTGGATAAGTAGCTACAAATCTCTGCGATGCCTTCCAGTCTCAACAGCATCGTTATTCAACGTGGTCGGTTTGTTTCATTCAGCACCTACCATAAGCGGCTCGACGGTTGTTGAACCATATTGATATGATTACGAGGATGTTCGCGGTATGCAGTTAAATGAACGCTGCAGTACGTTGAACATCATGTGCTTTCCAGAAAGCAAAGTGGCTGAGCAAGTGGGGAGAAAAAGGCATTTCCTAGTAGCACAACCGTTCCCTGGGTGTTCTGAGTCAACATTTTGGGAACATTCGGAGAACGGTGGGAGGAAACAGTGTGTGCAACCCCATCAAGCGATTTTATGACATGCCACAAAATTCTCATTTTCCTACGGAGTTCAGGTGCGTTGAACATATACCTATCCTTGCACAAAAGTACGACGCATTGTTCGATTTCAGGAGAAAAAATGTGTGAGGCATATAAGCATTCATATGTTACATCCAATGAAGTATTTACAGCAGAAGTTGTATGACGTTGACCGGTACATAATTTGATTCACAGTACGAAGTTGTTGGTAACGGGATCGTTGGCATTTTTCGTTTCCCGCAAGGTCGCCTTGTGAATTCCCCGGTCGCGTGCGATACGCCGGGACTAGCCATTTTCATAACGGATTATGCATGTAACCGGTGATGATTTGTTGTGATCGTGCATACCGACGATGGCTGCGGCCAAGGGTGGATAGGCGATGGACACACGGTTGTTTACTCCTCTCCAGTTCATCGTTTTCGCCATTAATATTCTCATGAATTTACGGATGCACTCACCCATGGATGTACCACCGACGCTTTTGAGAAAAGTCAACTGGGTACTGTGAATCGGAAAAATGGAACATACCGGCTAGGTATATAATTCCGCTTCCTCCAGCTACATATTCAGCAGTTTCATGTCCCCTCTGGGCTGCATGGGGGAGAGGACCGGGACTTGTGCGGTTGATGATGCAACGGTGGCGGCATGTTGGAATCGGAATGCACTCACTTCCAGCCGTAGGGCATGCAACTTTTCGCACATTCTGATGTTTTGGAGGACAAATTTCTCCATTTTACCTAGTGAAGACGATGATTATTTGTATCACACGGAATTAGCTTACAACCCTCTCACTTCTTCGGTAGTGTCATTTTTGCGTGCTGCTGAAGGACTAACGATGGTAGATCTGACTGCTAACCGAACGAGGTTTCACCATTTACATACCAGGAAACAATAGGGCTGGAGAAAGTGGACAGTTTCTCCATTGATCCCAGTGTCCATTGCGTTGAAGATGAGGATGGGTGGGACATATTCTCTAATTGTGGTGGTGGTGAAAGAAAATAGTCGACGTCGATGGCATACAACGCCGGCTCCCGTTTCTTCTTCACTTCCCACGGGAAGTCTGAACAGACGGTTGCTTGTCTACAAGTGTGACGTGGCGATTTCACTGCACCTTTTACGTTTGCCACCAAGATCCATGATGTCCATGACGTCAGTCGATGACATGTCTGTTGACAGTTCTAGGATTCGTCAGTATCTATAGCCCAATTGCAGGTCATATAGAAATCTTCAGGGAACTCGGGAGCGATGCATCTTGACATTGCACAGTTCAGAGCCAGTGGGTGCTGTCATTTCACCCAACAGCAACCTGTGGTGCTTCGTGGATGCTATTCCTGGCCAAAGCGTAAACACTGACTGCGTAATTCACGACTTTTGTACTGTTCCAACGCTCTCATTTTCGAACTCGACCACTTGATACGTCTGAAACTGAAAATGTTGACTAGCAAAAGTATTGCGTTGATGCTAAAGAAAACGGAGTGAAATTAGGTGAAACCTATTTTCCCAACAATTTTTCAGGTGTGCATGATGAGGTACAATACAATCTTTCCTTCAATGGTAGTGACATTCTTTACACTGAATACGTTCACGGTCCACGCAGCAAGTGAGTCTGTATATATGGGAGCACTGGAAAATGTGCAGTCTGGTGGAAGACAACATCTTGTAAAAAAAAATAACAGCAGGTTGCAAAACGTTGTATGCGAATGCGTTTTCCAGTCAAAGTGCTGATTACTGCGAGTAATCTATTTACCAACACCACGTTGTCCGGCTTGGCGTTGTAGTATACCATGCATTCGTAAATAAACCTACCCTGTCTGTTCGGTGCTATTGGAATGGATGTTGCTCTTACATCATCCACCACTGCACTGTCGTTCGGTAGGTGTACATGCATCCTTTCCATTATGCGTCGAAAGATCTGTGAAGTGAGCATATTCGGAGATCGCGCGAATCCGCGTGAGGCTCTCATGTACGACTGAAATGGAAATGCCGATTAAGAGTCCAGCGGTCCATATAGTATAACATCCTCACACATGTGACCGACACAACGGAAGTTGAACACAAGCCCCGATTCACTGTAGAGAGCAGCAGACTAAACCAAAGTTTTGCGCAACATGGATTCCACATAATCAACATAGAGGAGCGACCACCTTGGGCAGCGGAGTGAGTAGATGGAAACGGATAAGTTTATGAGGTTTTCAGAAAATGTTTCATCCGCTATTCCTTTCAACGCACAAGGGCCAATGTACAACAGGAATTGCCGAAATACCGTGGCCTTCCAACAGTCACAGTCCTCCGCTGATCGACCCTTTCAAGGGAACTCAAAAGTAAAAGCACATCTTAGTCCCATTAACCTACTGTTCAACCGATTCATTTACGATGATCCCAGATGGATTTTACTTTCCGTTGGGCATGCTGTCCTTAGGGTGACTAGGCGCTTCATCATTCTCCGGCGGAAAACAGTTAACCATGTTCACCTGTAACTTTTCGAAGGTGGAATCGCCAACGTGATGTTCTTGTTGGCGTCGGATCCTAGAGTCGTTTTCTGTTAGTAAGCGACAGTTAGTTTGTGGAATCACCATTTTTCGGTCAAGGTACACTCCCGGTGCTGCACACTTCTCTCAAAAATGATCACCAATGTGGCTTTTCACCTGGTGAACAAAAGCTCTAGTAGGTTTTTGATTGGCAAAAATGGTGTGTATAATTTTTATTAACGGTTATGCTTGAGAAATGATACACAGAAATTGTACCCACCGCACCCCGATGAGTGATCCAGAAGGAACACTTGAAGATCCAGTGTGCTGCTAGGGTGAAAAACACAATTCTTCACAGAAACCCAGCGATCGTGTGGCTTCTTCAAAAATCCCGGTTGCATACGCGTTTTATTGTTTGTCTGTTCCGTACGCATGGTTCTGTGTACGCCTGGTACAGGAGGTCTGGTATGAACTCAGCGCCACTTTCATCAGCGATGCAATCAATTGCACGCAGCGATTACATGCTCCTCACCTTACGACTTATCCACTTTAGTTTCTTCCTTCAAGGTCATTTAGACTGGGGATTTCTCGAGCGTTATTTTTGTAACGCAGCGGGTTGTAGACGCCATGTTCGATTTCGTTTATGTAAGTCGTGTGCACGTCTTATTGAGCCTTTGTCTCACGGCTGTTTCTGCTATCTTCTTTTACAGGACTATTGTTGGAACCGCTCCTTGTGAGGAACGCTGTCCACCGATGTCTCCACGTCGCACGGAGTGGGTTTACGAGTCTGAGGGGTACACAAAGCCAAACCGTCGGGATTGCCTGCTGCATTCATGTAACGCAGCATGCTCTCGAGTGTCGGGTTTCTTTCATACGCAAATAATGAGAAAACCGGTATCAGGCGAGTGTTACGCCAATTTTCGGTAAAATGGTACGAGTAAAAATCCAAAATCAAATGCATAAAAACTGCGCATTTCACGGAACTTAACATCATCACACCTAGTTGGTGTTTAAATGGTCCACTACACGTAAATCACTTCCGTACGGCGAATCAACATGACAGTGAACAACGAGGACGTGTTCTGGAGAATAGTCAAGGAAAAGTATCAGAACTTCCGGGAGTACCAGGAGGACCTGAACAGATTTCAACGGGAAACGTGTAGCAGTTTCTTCATCAATAGTTCGCAAACGGCAGCAAGTGCCAAGAAACATAAGGGACCGGACTTGCCGCCAGACTGCCCATACGGAAGTGCCGTGTATAAATGTGTACACCAAACGGTAATATATTTGTACAATTTGTATGACATTACCTTTTAGACTCGCTGATCACGGCTGCAAGGCATCTTGGGTAGTTCAGTATCGTAGTGGCGCATATCGCATTGAGAAGGCCAAACTGGAACATTCACACGATTTCCGAGTTGGNAACGAGGACGTGTTCTGGAGAATATTCAAGGAGAAGTATCAGTGCTTCCGGGAGCACCAGGAGGACTCGAACAGATTTCAACGGGAAACGCGTGGCAGTTTCTTCATCAATAGTTCGTAAACGGAAGCAAGTGCCAGGAAACATAGGGGACGGGACTTGCCGCCAGGCTGCCCATACGGAAGTGTCGTGTATAAATGTGTACACCAAACGGTAATATATTTGTACAATTTGTATGACATTACCTTTTAGACTCGCTGATCACGGCTGCAAGGCATCTTGGGTAGTTCAGTATCGTAGTGGCGCATATCGCATTGAGAAGGCCAAACTGGAACATTCACACGATTTCCGAGTTGGACGGCCTAGCATATATCGGAGACATAGACATCTATCGACGACAGATGAGTAGCATGTAATGGAGATGAGCGAGAACTTCAGAAGTACTCGTGGAATGAAGTTTTACTTTAAGAGTACGTTCGGGATTAAGTTGCATTCGGACGACTTACGCAACCTACGTAAGAAGCAGGGTAAGGCCGATTACCCGAATGGGCTGATTAAATTATATGCTATACTGAAAGCAGAAGAACAGTATTGCTTGCTGTCAAGGGAGAAGCTTTTAGAGTTCACATTCTTCGTTCCAATAGGTTCACTCTAACTTTGTCCTGAATTTGTTGGAACTGATCCAACAAACTAATACCCAGTCAGCATTCACTAGCGATAATCGATCGACGATGAAAAACAAACAATCGGCGCGTTGACCCCGTTTATTAACATCGACCCTGAAAATAGAGCGTACAGAGAAACACGTCAAGCTAGCGAGGCACGGAGCAAGTTGTCATTTTAGCCCCGGGACGGATGTTACGAAATGGATAGCTTGGCTGAAACAAAAGTGGGCAAAAAACCAGAATCGTCAAAAAGCTACAGATGAATGCGACTATGAAAATGTTATTCATTTTAGTCGCTACAAATTCACCGACTTCATTTTGGCGGACGCCACTCACCAGTTGAACTACGGTGGGTTCATCCTGTGGCACGCCATGTTGGCAGACGTAACAGGTGTAGGTATGACGTTCTTTTACGCACTGATGTCCAATGAAACGACGGCCAGTTACCGAATAGTTTTAGAACGTATGCTGAAAATGGTGTCGTGCAAGTCAGCAGTCCAAACCTTCGTCGTTGATCGTTCGCCTGCACAGTGGCGAGCAATCCACGAGGTTTACCCTGGGTATGCCACGGCATTTTGCCGCATTCACTTGATGAATGATGTATCCCGGCGCTGTCGTCACCTGGTAGGTCTAGACACGTATCAAAGAAACCGCATATACCAGTAAACACGTAACATGATATACACGGGGAACGTTTCACAGTTTAACAGGTCACTACAGGCTATCAATTGTGTAAGCCCGGAAGCTTTTGAGTACCTGTGTAAGACATAGCTGGCCTGTAAATCAGGGTGAGCCTCATTTGTTAAAAGGTACCGTTCTCTTCGGTAACTATACATCCAACCGGGTGGAGAACGATAATTGGCAAGAGTATATGCTTTGATGAAATATACTGTTGAACGTTCGAAAAGTGTTTTCCGAACGTCTGTGCGCTGCTGGCATAGAACGTATGAAGTTATTTGAACCATCGACGGGATTTGAAAACCTCCCTGCACTTCTGAAATATTTATCGGAATTTTCAAGGTGTGTTTTTCACAAGCATTTCGACAACAGTCATAGAGGAAGTCGGTTACGAAAAAGAACATGGAATGTTCGGTGTGCAATACAAGGAACGTTTCACATTGCTACTGGTGAAAACAGTAAATGTGATTGTAGCTTCTTTTCACACTGGCTGATGCCGTGTAGCCACCTCGTCGCGGTTTTTCGC
>QNGE01009537.1:0-12552 GCA_008508345.1 Paragonimus westermani
AAATAACTGAAGTTGGCTCATTCTGTAAGAGGCCAACGTCTGTCAATGCTACGTCTGCTTGAACAGTTTTACCAGTGGCTACGTGAACACACATTCATAGTTTCAAGCCAAGATACAGTTAACCTTTCTTAGAAAAATATGTTCGAAGATGTTTTTCATAGGAGTACGGAAGTTTAGATTAATTCAACGCAAACATCGCTCACGCTTGGTCGAGGCTTTTGCATTCATATAAAACTCTCGATCAGTCCACTTCCGGAAGAATGTACAGGATTAGAGCTTTCTTCACATTAGGTTTTATCAGTAGTAGATATTCGTTTCTTGTGAGGCAAGCACGTAAATTATAGCGGCGGTTACTTCATAATAGACCTAGAAGTATGACCTCATTCAGATATTCAGCCACAAATTGGTGTAAATAGTTTTAAGCTCACTCGAACGCTTTGCAGGATGTTAACCAGAATGGCTTTGCACAGTGGGACCGATAAACTTATGAGCAGGACTTTTCAGCTAAGTTGAAGTTACTGCGAGGCTGTATCTGATTCTGATCCCAAGGAATGATCTTTCATTTTTCTCACAATGCCAATGATGATTTGTGTTTCGCTTCTCTTGTCTAGTTCCTGTTAAGATTACGTGAGTACCCCAGCTTCATAACACGTCTTGTTGCATTAAAATTTCATTCGTGTACAAAGCGCCGCTCAACCGCCACAAATAAAGCGTAACTGTATCTTTAGGCCTAGAGGATCAAACTAGGGTATCAAACTAAGAAGGCGTAGCGAACGTGCTTGTTACTGGTTATTCACCATCATACGAAATAAGTTTCGATGTGCTTAAGGATGTTCGTTGTTACCTCAACATCACCAGTCTAACGAAATCGTTCATCATACATTTTAACGAAGTGGAGCTGGTGCGAAATGACATTATATTCCTAGTCAAACGGAGCACAGTTAGACGACAACAAGTTAACGAGACCAGGCAAATCTGAGTTGATGACGCACAAATCGAAACTTTGCCAAGCAACGAGAGATGTTAGGACGTGCGAATCTCAAGGATGACCTCAGTGAAAATATAAATGGCAGTATAAAATAATGGCGCTTATTTTCCGGTTGCTACCTGGTTTGTTCTCTTTATAAGATAAGCGGACGAACTCAACATACCATTTCCAGTAGCCGTTGACAGGTTTTATACTGTTTATCTCGCACCTTTCACATGCCACGTTCAACACATTAGTGAATTAGTGTTGAACTTGGTGGTGTGCGTGAAGATTGGGGAAAATCGTTCTGGATGTTCTTAGCTGCGTGTTCCATGCATTTGCGATAAATTGTGTTCAATGACAGAAAGGTACCACGCATCAGTGTTCTTCTGTTATGTGTAACCATATTTGTGCGTTACCTAAAAGCTCTCAGATGTTGTCGTTTGAAATACTATCATCTTTATACGGACCCCGGTTTCCAGCTTGTTCATTTTCTATCGACTGCTTGTATTCCGCGAAGTCTACCAGGTCTGCACATTTGTTAAACGCCTTGTGGTGGATAGATGACTTTTCTGGATTTTATTTCACAGTCAACTCTCCTAACCCTGCTTTTTTATAGGAGCATCGTCGGAATTGACAGTCACATGTCACCGAAAGGATTGCTTTAAGTGGTGCGGATATTTGTAGAGCTTCAGCTAGTCGGTTGCAAAGACTGATTTGTGCAAGTTTGACAATCTTGATGGCACAGCCAAATTATATCCGAGTCTTACATTTTCGTCACATGGTGTTTTATAGGGAATATCTACATTTTTTTAAATGCGTTTCACTGTATCCTCAACGCGAACACAAATAAGTTCTCTTGCTAGGATATCCACTGTGCTCGTACGTTTTACGGGAAATCTTTATTTACATGAAGATGCCTTGGTGCTAGTCGGGGAAAATTTTGTGGTAGTTCGTTAAGCTTTGTGAACAAAGGGGAAAAGGATGAATTGAACCATATCTATAGATAGCAGATAAGTTAATGTTGCAAACAGAACACTTTTGAGCGTGTTGGATGAAAATTCTACACACCTTGGTATTTGCCACCGTTTTCAAATGTACCGATCATGCGGTCGACTGATCTTACAAAATGTAAAGTTAGATAGCGCTATTATGGGCGGTTGCTACTTGTTTCCCAGTTCCGTTTCCGAAATCGTTCGTGTAATAGTGTGCACTAAGAAGAGATCGACTTTGCCGACCCGTTTTGTTTACTTCAGTCATCATTAGCCCCTGAACAGTTATGATGCATGACAAGTATTAGGATGACGTCGATTAGCCAGGTCGAACACGTTATTTACGGTGTATAACATCATATCCGAAGTTTTGAAATTCACTCGTTACATGCGTGCATATTTTGTAAACAAAACCCTATTAGTTGTCATCATAGATATCACTAATATACTAGTGGGTTTGCTGGGTGGTGATAATTAAATAAGTTACAAAAGTTCAAACCGTTTTTTGCACGAGTTTTGGCTGATCGGCGGTGAAATTCAGGTTCTTTGATCCAGAACATTCAAGTCATACGTTGGCGGCGGTCATGCGTGCCATTCTCCAGTATCCGAATCGAAGCATTTTTAAAACCAGAGGCGAATATATGACGGGTTGTTATGGAATATCGATGAAAGCTTGGATTCAGCCTAATAGTAGTCCGCTCACACAGGTACAGTAACTCTCAGATTTCTAAAGTCTCCGATTGTCTGAGCCGTGTCTGCTAACTTTCCATAGCGAACTGGTGTGATGAACACCGAAAATCGACTCAGACAGAATCGAGATGAGTTACATTAGTACATGCGTCATCGTTCTCCTTCTTTCTGCGTTCTTTCTGATTATGATACAGGCATACTATCATGAAGGCAGACCTTGTCTTAGGGTATGTCCAAGTTTTGCGACGTGAATCCGGGGTGGATCATCTGAGTTCGTCTTTTCACATAGTCCACTGGAGGCAACCATACTCGTCAAAGGGTCACTTACAGTTATCAAAGCCCACGTTTAAAACTCTTCTCACGCCTGTAGTAAATGACTTATCGGGATGGAACAAGTAAAACTAGCTTTTGGGGGTCTCGTAACTTTGGTTATGTTCATTTTCAGGAAGATCAGTGAGAGCAGGACCTGACAGGATGACTTGTACGGTAAACAATTCTGTGAATTTGGTTTGATCTGTGACAGTAAGTCATGAGGAAATTATTTACAGTTGCCCTCTATTAGCTCTGATGTATTTTGTTTTGTACAGTAATTCACAGCTGTCTGATCAATTGACAGTTGTCCCATCTTTGTCCATCGACCCACTGAGAGGTCAAATTAATAACAGTGACATGAGTTGAATTATGACAATCTGCACTCAGAAAAAGTTGAAGGGGTGTATCACAGATGGGAACAAATTGGATATGTAGTGTCAAAACTGTACTTAATTCAACCGGTGGTTCAGGTTTACCAAGAAACAGTTAAATAATGTCATTACGCACTACTTATGGTTTGGTGGACATCTAAGCAAAACCTCGACCTATTATGTTTAGATTCCGGCCGAGGTGATACTTACGATTAGCCTTAACGAACTTAATAATATATCATCGAAGTAATAGTTCTTAATCACCGGTTTCAAGCATTTAGCGACTGACAATATTCTACAGGTAAACTTATAAAACCATACTCCTTCAAGCGCCAAATTGGACAAACAGTTTAAATTTAGGCAGAATAACATTTTACATATCGTGCAGTTCAACTATTTTGAATGCTGTGCATGTGTATAACGTTTTGTGTCAGGTTGAATTTTATTGGTGATAACCTGTCTTTTGAATCCAACTCTCCGTAGTCATGCGATAAATTAACCTCAAGGATTCACTTGTTGTCAACACAATGACTGTTTTTTTCAACTCTTCCCGGTGATCAGCTCACCGATGTGTGTACTAAGTACAAAGCTTTGCGAAGCAGATACCAGAATTAGTCTTCAGCTTTCTTCAAACGCTGTAACATATGCACACGACTCCCACCTTGGTAGGTCATAATTAGTTTGACGCTTACGTAAAACAAAAAGCTGCTTACTCATTCGTGGTAGGTAACCTAGACACAACACATCTACTGCAGGAACATACGGATGTATCACATGATATGTGTAAAATGCCAATGACTGTCCGATTAGGTAAAGATTTCACGGGTTCTCTTTCTGTTGGATTTGATTCACGTGCCCGTCACCAATATTACCAGACACGGTTCTACTGGACCTGTAAGATTCAAAAGCTAACCGTCTTCACGATAATGTTAGCCATTTTCAGTGTTCCGGGGGCACTGCAAGAAATCTGGATTATATCTGATGGCCTGGGTTAGAAACACGTATGACGCCTGATCACATGTAAAGCATCTTACAATACCCCTGGTCGTCGCCTTAAAATGAGGGAATTTGGGAAACCAATATCACAACTGTTTCAAAATTATGTTTGGGAAGTAGAAGTGTGTGTGAATGCTCATCCTCCATAAAAACCATCACCTTCTTATCTTGGTTCATTCTGACATTTGGTGAACAAAAACAGATTCTCATCTATATAATTGGCTCCTGATACGTTTCACACAACGTTTCCTGAGTTTTGGTTTTCACCTGACAAGCTAGTTTTCTCACGGAGTTTGCCATTCCTTCAAAGGCAACAAGCTGCCCGGCAGTTCCAAATTTCGAAGATGTCTTCGCAACGGAAATTCTTCCGATGAATCAGCTGTGGAATTCGTTCAGACGGGAATATGACTACTATCACACTGATGGACGTAACGGTATAATAATTTAGTGCATCTCCGACGAATTCATCCTTGGAAGGGCCGTTCTGCCATGCATCAGACAAACAGTAGCTGGTAGCGGGCTCCGCACTAGAAGGTGCTCGCAACGCACAGAAGTGCTTTCCTTCAACACGCCGCCTGAATTTTTTCATCTCCGGATGTGTCATTTAAAATTTCTTTTCAGCCGACGAATTAAACAGCATGTCTGAACAGCTACATCTTTCTCAAAAAACATCTGCTTGCCATAAATCTTCAAGAGGGTATTACACCACCTGCTAACACATTCAGAAAGGTTTACATCTCAGTGATTGTTGTGCCCTGTGAAGGATTATTGGTAAGCAACCGGTCTCCGACATTATGCGCTTAAAACGCATTCATTTACAACCGTATCTGCCTCGACGTGGCTACAAGTAACACCTACAAACATTATAGCTCCATAAAGTTTGCATGTCGCTAAACGTTTCAGCCTTCTCGTTATATTGTTTGCTAGATCGTAAAGTATTAATGCTTATCTTAAGTTTTCTTCCGTTTACCGCAAAAATAAAAATAGATCACTTTGTCCTCCACAACATCATTCCCATTCTCACGATTTTCTGCAACAAAACAGCCAACAACGAATGACCTAACTCACTGATAAGCCAAATATAATTTCTGTGACTGTAGGTGTATCACAACACTCCAAACAACTAGTTTGGCAAAAAAAACTAATTAGGTTTTTGATGACTGGTCAGGAAACACCGGAGTAGCATTTCACGGATTGTTGGTTGAAAGGTATGGAATTAACGAGGTTCGGTGAAAAACAAACATTTTCCCCACATCGAAAAGTCTGTTCAGCTTGCTAGCGGAATTGCTTGTTTGTGCTAATATACATTTGTTGGTTATCAGTTGGACCGAAATTGCAAGAAAATCAACCCAAACCTAGGGGTGTAACTAAACAGTGGGTGCATTGGGGGTGTTTGGGTGGCTTGTGGTTAATCCCCAGATTGTCAGAAACACACTTACACAAAGATAACACATGAGCTGAATCACTGCTGGTTAATCATGCTGTCAGCTGAATAGCATTTGATTAAGTGAAGTGCGGGTATAAATCGACTTCAACAAAAGATCACTGAGACTGGCACATGAAAATAACCTTCTCTTCTACTTTCACTTCAACATACTTGCGCACGGTTGTGCATATGTAGTAAGCCATCTCATAGAAAATGGCCGGTTAGTTTGTGTCTGGCAGTGTTTCGGTGCTGTCCCTTACCTGTAGTAGCTTTGAATTCTAGTTCACACTCTTCAGAGGTAGACGTGCTAATCAGAATGTAGCTTCTAGTTCATGGGTTTACCTGAAAACATATACCATCTCCATGACTCACTGTTCAGTCGTTTGCAAGCTGTGCATCCCAGCATGTCCAGAAACCGATTTTCGTTAAACAGAATTAATGGGAATTATTGAGTCAGGTTGCACATAAAGATAGCATGATAGCCTGCAGTATGTTCACCGTTTTCTCAGCTATCTCGAAATGTTCGGACACAATAGGAAAACAATGTTTTTGTCGTCTCCAAAACTGAATTCCCCGTGAGACCTGAGTGCCAGAATGCTGAAGTTGCAGTGGTCATTTTCCCTAGCTCCAGGTGACTACAGAAGTAAGATTTATTAGTTTATGCAGGACTTCTTGTTCAACTTCTTACACATGCGTATGAAATATATTGTTCAGTAGTTCACGAAGAACATAAGATTGAACAGTGGTAATCAGGACTAAATCTTTGCTTTCAATTAGCCAGTTCTGCTCAACTCAGTGAGACAGGGTTGCTGTCGCATAGAGAGTATGACTAGTCGGGCATTAGATATTTGATCAAGTAGAAACTTGTCACATTTAGGATAGTAAAATTATCGCACACAAACGAATATGCTTCAATTCTATGCAGGGTGACTGTTAGTCACTGGGACGTTTAGTTGATATGTGCTGGAAATCACTCAAAACCGCACGCAGTTCAGATTGTCCAACCGCTTCGAGGGGAACATATCAACTGTTCTGTTCATTATAACAGATGACCCGGCGGAAATGAATTCTCCAAGTTGAAATCACAGAAACAGTTGTATATATCAAGAATTAATTTGATTAAGGATAGATAGCTGAGATTTCGGTTGGTGCAATTTAGAGATCATTCGCAGTATTACAAACCTTCCAGACTAAACAGTGAATGTGGCTGGGCGTTTGCACGTAGTAACACTGGTCGTGCTTAATGTGAGATCAACAGCGCAATGGTCAAAATGGTTACATCATGAAGTTGTGGTCTGCGTTACAACCCTGGACGATATTAAATAAGGCACTACTTCAACAAGCGCGAAACTAAAGGACTCTGCTGCCTCCTCAAAAAGACCGGCTGGATAATATACAGAAGAGTGAAATCTACAACCAGTTTTGAGTGATGTTCCACCTCTATACACGAATTAAAAAAACCTCTCAGAAACCTATTTATTTTGTGAACGGTGTCGAACAAAGTGCTAAGAACATACTCACCAAATGAGGCATGTTGGCAGCTGCTGGTTGCACTGGAAGGGCACACCAGAATACTCTCTCCCTGGCCTGTTTGTAAAGTTCAATCATGACATTTTTCTCACCGTCGGTTACTGTTTCAAAACGTCAAAAAGAGGAGAAAATTTACGGAACAATAATATATGTAAAGCCTTAATTGGTGTGTTCAAGTTGATAGTCTAGTGATACCCTCGATAATCTGCCCGTGTTTTCAACAACTTTAAAGTTTTCCAGACACAAGAAGATAAATTGAAGAAACACATTGGACGAGTCACGAAAAGACCAATAGATATACTTGACTCGTCATATAAAAAGGGTAGTGTTCAATTATTCCTAATTTTCCACTTGCTGTGTAATGGCAGGGACTGTTGTATTACAAAGCCGAAACGTTCACCTCGCATCTGATTGGCTACTAACGCTCATGTGATACATCGTGACTATGATTGGTTTAATTCTAACTTGTTCACTGATTTAAATTCCTTTGTGTACGTCTGCTGGGCAGATTGCATTCATGCTAGTTTACGCTCATTACCTCTGCACTGCGTACAAAAGAGATGGCGCGCAAAGCTGCATAAGATATTAAAAACAACTAGTCAACGAGAAAATGACTTGATAACAGACTTCCGACAAACTTGTTGTAACTGTGTTCAGGGCCGCAATGCAAATCTAAGCGAATGATATGTCAACCTTTTCTGTTATGGAAAAGAATAACGAATGCTTCGAAGGCACCTAACTCGGGGCGTTTCCGAATATTTTCTGACTATCGCACTAGAATTATTGAGCGGACTTATTTGTCATAATTCGCCTACTTATCGATCGTTAGTTGGTATATCACCTAAAAGGTGCATACATGCAAACAATCTGCGGAACGAAGCGATCTCATATAAACGTGGTCAAACATTCCATTCGTGTTATTGCAAATGGAGTGCGCAACTGCAGAACTAAACTATTCATCAGAGCAGACGAAATGACTAATTTGTTAAAAATTAGCAGTTGCTCGAAGTTTATCAAGGTCGAGCGAAAAAGGTGTATTAAGTGTAGCGGCCGATACGCTAGGCGCAGCCCAGCGGGTTGTCCTAGTGTTGACTACGTAATAGCTGGTGTGAATATTTGCGTACACGTTCCAGTCATGACAACGTAATAAACGTTCACAGTTGTTTTCTTCTTAGAGTTTCCGAAACGCGAAAATTTAGTGCAACGAAAACAGTCAGATTCATGAATAACACAACATCTTCTAACTAGCTGTGGTCGTCAGATCACTAATGTGAAAGTTACCAAGTAAATACCCATAAAATGAAAACAAAAGGCAGATACACACATCTGAATAGTTACACACCGTCCAGCCACCCGGAAGCACGTGTGAAGAAGAGTGATAAGGTGTTTCCACGAACCGCACCTGACGCGAAACACTGAGTTTGAAATATGCGTAGATGAGATAATTATTAGTCGAAGAATATTGTGAACTGAAATAGAAAACGTTTGATGCTTATCAAGCTGTTGCTTTTGGCGATCTGATAGGGATAATAGGAACCAACAGTTAGCCGGCGAGTTGCGGTGAAAGGAATATGATCCTACTGGAATCTCACTGTTGTTTAACTAGACCTATTGTCTCTGAGCAGACCGTGCTAAACTTGAAGAAACATCCAATAATGTGCTTAAATTGAAAATTTGCGCTTCAAAATTAAAAGATAACATATGAGATGCGAAAGTAAATATTAATAAATTTCTTCATCGGACTGGACCAAGTTAGCTTCTTGTCGTCACTTCGAATGATCTTCATGTTCAGTATGTTTACGTTGTGTCGCTGTGTTATTAGGTTTGCGCATTCTGGTTTGATAGCCACCACTACGGTTGTACCTTTAAAGATCGTCAGAAAAGCCCCATAAACAAAATCGACGGACAGCTGCTGTCATAACACCCACATTCCCACTGGTTGTTACGGCACCGAATAAGTTACGAATTCGATACATATAGAAGTTAACTCAAGAGTCGTTGCAAGTGGAAAATGTTGCAGCTGCATGCCCAGCTCAAAATGTAATGAATAGTGTACTCCGTAGATTAGTCGTAATTATGGCCAAGCTTGCTCAAAGTCTAAGAATTAATTTAACTCTTTATTTGCAAACAGTCCGTGACCAGAATCGTCGCATATAGCAGCTTGAGATGGTAGTTGTAAACCAACTATTTAAGCTGATGAACCGCATGCTGAACTTCAGCTGCCAACAATATCTTATTTCAAAACACAAGGTTCAATATTAGAGTGAGAAGTTTTCAAGCAAATGTGGCTGTTTATCTACGATTGTGAAATGGACGTGTTCTTTCGAAAACGCATTGGGTGTAGGTTATTTTAGTGAAAATACGTGAGAAAGCTCCCAGTAGTAAAGGCATAGGTATATATGAGCAATACACGAAGTGTATGCGTGTCACACAGAGCAGCTGGCTTCAAGCAACGCCGAGGACTGGTGATTTGAGATCCTGCACAAGCAAACCCAAATGATGATCACGAATCAGCGGACCAACCAACAACATGAGAAAGAACTCTACCAGCAATCGATTTATAGTTTATAGGATCATGATCATTTTTCAAACTCCGCGTTGTCATACAAAAAGCACCGCAACAAAGGAAGCGTTGGGAAAAACTTGAATGCTGAGAAAGAGGAAAAGATGAACTATTGGCAAAGTTGTTTTCAAAACGTTGAATGAGGTGCTGCCTGCCTATTCGGCTGGTCTGAAGGAGGTTACATGTGATAACTCCTGGCAAGTAAAACATTCCGAAGATGTGATCTCGGAATCTAAAGTGCGGAAAAAACCCGGAATGTTACATTGGTTTTAAGTATGATGACAATGCACATAACAGAGGATACGTGGATTAGAAAACGCGAGGAAAACTAAGAATCAACTTAGCGGCAGGTGGACGTGAGAAAGCGTGAGGAAATGGATTAGCGGATCAAGCAAACAAATCCGAAAAAAGACGAGGGAAGAAGAAGAACAAAAGAATATGAAAACATGGAGTGAACTAGAACACGAGTGGCGAAGGAATGTGCTTGCAAAGGGGGAAGAATAGGGAAAAGGGAGAGAGAAATAGGGAACAAATGAAATATATAACAATCAAACCAAAAAATGGTATATAAATCGAATAATTGCGAAACAAATATTCGGCACATATGAAAACAAATAAAGGAGAAATAATAATGCGGTGAAATGTTCAAATAAAAAGCACACATGGATATCAACAAACACACAAGTGACAACAGCGGAAAGGTCCAAAGAACGTGGGGAAAAGGGAGAAATGAAGGAGAAAAATTAAAAACACGAAAAAAACAATTGAATGGAAGCTAGAGAACCGGTGAATTGATTATGTGAGTTCGGCTCACCTTGTTCTTGGCGTCGACGATCTAGTTAAAGATTGCAACGGTGTGAATCATCAGTCAGTGCACGATGAGATCTGTGTCAATCTAAGGCTTCCGACATTTTGTACTCCTCAAAAATTTGTTCAAAATGCAACAATGTCAATAGACTGAAATGAGCGGCAACTGAAAACTCTGTCGCAGTCTGAGAGGTGGACGTGCAAGATAGATTCGCATCAGGAGCCAGTTCGGTGAAATGTGTACAGTCGTTATTGAGATTGCAAAGGTTAATCTTGTCCATTTACCGATCTGGATGTTGCGAATGATCCACCGAATACACAAGCCTAGGTGGAGTTAACAATTGTGCCCTCCAAAGTGACTGTCATCCGACAAACATAAATGACATCGAAGTGAACGACACGATACATGCGTAACTCATAGTTGTCAATTGTGTTGAATGTGTGCTTCACGCAATTGCAAGCTGTAAGACGGTCGACACTGGTGAAGGCCACATAAACCGGTCAATTCTAAATATTTGAGCTTACCGCTTTCAAGCTGTTCGCGCCGTGCTAGTTGTGGGTGTATACGAGATCGGACGTCAGAACTGTCTGAATAGTTGCATCGAACGCACAATTATTGAAATCTGTCTGTCACCCTACTAACTTGAATTGTGATAGGGAAATTTGCTTCAACTATACAAAATCGGAATTTATTGTGTCAGGTAGATGAGAGAGACTGCGAAGCATCGACCAGCTCAGGAACCGTTTCTAAGAAGTTAGTGCATCTCCGTTCGGAAACAAACGATTGTTTGAACAGCTGTCTACTGGTAGGAAGTTTGCTGAGGGAGGTCTACATGTATTGGAAACAGTGAAGCAGCACATGTCTCTTAGTAGATGACAGTGAACAGGGGAACGGAAACGGCGCATACGATACTGATAGGAGCGAGGAATATTATCGCAGAATGGGTGTGTCATCATCGCCGAAGAAAGCTGGACGTGGTCTGGTGAGAGATGAAGCTACGGACACAGACATAAAGAAGAACAGCAATGCTCACCTCTATCTTGCTGTTCACGTCCTGTGGTATACAAGTGTTTCGTACAAACCAATCTTCCGTATATCACATCTTATGGGTGTTTATAAAATGTTGCCCACAATCAAACCTGCTGAATTCAGAGAACAACTGTCAAACTGAAATGTTCGGTAAATGAAAACCGCCTGACTGATTGACAATTGAGCATACACGAGACATAGATTCGGAAATCATTTCGCGGAGTTCGTCAAATAACGCTCGCATAGTAACTTGTAGCCATCTATTCCACTGAGTTGCTCACTGACTGCTAACTGATATGGGAAACAGTCTGCGATCGGCTTCCGCGTCAATAGCTTTGGCACGAGCATGTAACACCTATACCATTACACTTCTTCTACTGCACTCACAATTCCAAAGGCCGACAACACATATTCACCAAGTCCATTGTTATATGGAACTCGTATCATTCGCTCACGCATACACCGTCACATCAGGTGTAGAATTCCCGTCCGTGTTCAAAGTCACAGTGCGCCACCAGAGAGCTGCAACCAGACAGCAATCACCAGACGCTGCAGCTTAGAATTTGCACGGGCGAGCCTCGGCTAGTAATCACTGATTGACACTGTACAACCGCAAAGTGTATCAAGTGAACCATATAATATAAACTGTTCCATATCCCAAACCCTACGGAATGATATTTTGCATGTCTGTTTAGAGTACTACAAGCATTCCGCTCATCGTTGTTTACAGTCCCCCATATCCACTCACCATCAACACTGATCGCATGGATGTTGAAAGTGGCTCTTCTCATCTCGGTGTTCGATCAGACGACGCCACCGGATCGGTCGGCTAGACGTGGTGACTCATCCATTGAAAACTGGCCGGATG
>QNGE01009538.1:0-12549 GCA_008508345.1 Paragonimus westermani
TTTCTTAGGGGACCCTACCCGGAGCCAGTGACTCAAGAGTCCAACTCACTTGGCAGTGAGGTGCTTGCCTAGCCGGAGGGGGCAGTGAATAAGACACAAATGTTTGATTCTGAGCACTGCTGTGTAGTGGACGCCCTCGAAGCTACGTCAGGCTTCTGGGTGATAACGTATGTTGCTCACGACCACTGCAACAGAGGCGCCAGTCGACCGTCCTCGAGTACTATCGGCAACTGTAACGGTTGTAGTGAAACACGTAACACTTATCATATATGCTTGTGCGTTCTTGTACGATGGGTCAAGTGCTATTCTGATTTGACAGCCATTGGTAGAAATGGACGGGCTTAGGACGACAGCCAAAACAATCTACGCTGAGCACTCTTAATCAATGCCTTCACTTCGGTGGAAGATGACATGGGATCAATCAACGCACAGACCGTCGTGTATTCGATACGGGTTTGGCCAGTCGAAACAGTGTCAGGAACAAACTGTGTCGCTCCGACGGAAAACAAATCGCAGTCCTAAAGCGACATTAGAGCAATTCAGGTTCCCAAATGTTCATCCTCTGGGATAGCCACACCTATCGCATCACACGTACCTGAAGCCCGTTGGGTAAGAGAATGAAGGATCGATAAGTGGACTGAGCTGTGTAGTGCGCACGATACAGGGGTGAATGCTCATGAGTCCGATAAGCTCACAAGAGGAGTGTGGATTTGATGTTTATTCCCTTCGGGTGTGTGAAATTCAGTCGTACTGAGATATTACACAATACGGAATTCCATCCTTAAACACCACTTAGAACATGTCCACCGGAGGACCGCATGGTGCTGATAACGTTAGAACACTCCATAAAACTAAACGGTCACGTCGAAATCAACCTTTCTAGGAGTACAGAAACATTACTTCTGCCCAAAAATCCATTCGCTGTGCTTCAGCGCCTTCAGAAATCCCGTATTTGCGTTCAAAGAGATCTGAGACTTATGAGAAGTCAGTTATGCGAACAGCCGTTTTCGATAATTCTGGTCGGGTTTTACAGTTACATAGTGCGCATGCATTTCACACGTGAAAAATTAGGGCGTCAACTGGGTTAATAAAATCATAAACATGAGGTGGATCAGCCTACTGGAAGGGGTGGGTGGGAGTGTTATTGGATGTGACAGTCACTCGTGGTTGCTGTGAGACACAATCCTGTCAAGTGGACAGTAGACTGTGATGCACCTTATGTCTGATTTCAGTGACCTATTTTCAAATGTAAAACGAATGCACCCCATGCAATCGTAAAAGCCCGATGAAAATTCCCGAAAACAGCTGATTGCATGATTGACTTTTTATGAATCTCCCATGGGAATCTGGAAACGATTGAAACAAACGAAGGACCCAACGCTAGTAAAACAAATAACGAATTCGTGAGGTTTGGCATCAGGATCGCGGAAGCAAATGATGTATGATTTCTAAATAAGCGTATTGGTAAGAAAGAACTTCCGAAGTTTTGTTGAAATATTTTAAGTCGTTGTAACATACAACCCACTGACGTTCTTCACCATCATGACAGGAACGAAAAAGGGTCGTATCTAGCAAAGGTTGACAAATAAACCCGTAATCAGTCCCAACGTTTGCGTGCTGTCGAATCAATCCTGGAAGAGAAGATGAATATGTTTGAGCAATATTTGTAGTCGAAAGTATAACGAGTGGAGAACAGAACTAAGTTGATTGGTGGATTAAACCCCGTCAAGCCACAACCTCGGTGTCTCAACGATCCAGAGCGGCACGTTCACAAGTATTCGTGTCACTGTGAATCGAACCATATCAGAAGTGTTACCGCTAGGCCACAAATTTTGCAGTCTGAAATTCAAATGTATCCGACTAGAGTCTGAAGTTCGGTTTGAAACCCTGCACCAACTGAGTGAACCCGTTTCACCTTCAGAATTTAACGCGGAACACTGTAAATCTGATCTAGTGAATACATGCTATAACTACGTGAATAGCAAGGTACCGAGTTGCAGTCTATTAAAACAGGAATATTTAGACGCCGGAAAAGTTAAAAATTAATACAAACGTTCTATTGACGAAACGAGATGAAGGATCCAGTATTGTTCTACTAGATGAAATCGATTGAGTTATAAAAAAAATGCCATCTACATTGTCTGACAGATCAGAGTTTACTAAAACAGAGAGTTGTAGAGGTAAAAAACAGCAGTCATAGAGAAGAAACCATCCAAATTACTCCGTGACATGAAACAATCAGATGTGATTGACGCACGCACTTTCGAGCGCATCAGACCAGCAGAGACAGTCATCCCATGCCTTTATGATCTCCCCAAATTTCACAAACATGGAGTGCCCTTAAGACTGGTTCTCGACATGTACAATTCTTCGTGTGGTGCCTTAGTTCAGTGGCTGGTGGAGCCACTGAGACCAGTCAAGTCGCAACTGACCCCTTCCAGTTCAAGAGATGTCCTTGGTTTGGTCGACGCGGTTGATTAATTAAATAGCGAAAATAGCAAAATGGCTTCCCTAGACGCAATCCCGTTATGTACAAATGTGCCGTCAATAGAAACTATTGGTTGTCTTTGCGTTTACAATGAAAACAGACAACTCAACGTCAGCATTCCCATCAGGAAACTAAAGGACCTATTATTAGTCTGCACCACAAACGTTAAGTTTCAGTTCAATGGAAACCTTCACAGACAATGTGATGGCGTGGTAGTGAGCTGCCCGTTACGCCCGTTGATCAGACCACGATCACTACGATTTGGACGTGATTCTGAAGGCACATTTTCTTCAGTTTGACATCACGAAAAGATTTCCGACGAATTTTCAAACAGAATGACTGGTCATGCTACATCCCTTCCAGAACAAAGGCGCTACATTGATACAAAACGTAATCCGACAGAATGTGTCGCGCAACACATTTGCAAACGACCGTTAGAGGACTAAAACGGTTAAGCGTTCCGAAGTTCCTCTGCAAAGATGACGCCAATTAGCTTACGGTTTTGTGAAAGCCATAAGATTCTCGATTGAATCACCGTCACTAACTGTACTACCACCATCACTGTCTTCACGAAGCAAAAGCCTTTATTCCTAAGTTTTAAGAAGGGTACCTCTGAACCAAGCTGCAGCGTACCTTTGCAGTGCATCTAAAGTAGACGAAGAATGACATACAGCAGACAGGTCGTCTTTCTATACGATGAACTCCGGGGTGTCCAGAATGGAAATGTTCGGTTAGTACCACAGCCTTCTCAAAAAGTATTTGCTGTGTAAGGCAGATCTCATCACTTGAGAAAACTTGTCACTTACGAAAAATATAAAAAAGCTCAATGGACCTGTCCAGCAATCTACGGAGAAGAAACCAAATTATGAACGATCTAGTGTGGTTCGGCTTCTGTGACCAAGCATCCTGTTACATTACCAGTGAAACATTATGAGCACACTGGTTGTATAACACGCGCGACTGCGGTCACACGAGTGTAAATCACGTTCTTTCCTACACGCGAAAGGTTCTGGATTTTATCAGCGAACACGGCAACAAACAGCTTTTTTGAGAAATTGCTAACAATGTCGAAGGTGGCAGCAAACGGATAAAACCGAGAAGAACGTGAACCCTGTGTCACTGGACACATTTCATTGTATTTGACTAGTTTGTCGCTAAGAGAGGCTGTGTACAACGGGTACTGTAACGACTATCCAGTGTCGAACAGCTGCGAAGCTCAACCTTTTGAAAGGTGACATAGTATTAGTGGTTGACGTGAGTATACCCAGAGTACATTGGCCAAAAGCAGTTGTTTTGGATTTCAAGGAAGGCGAAGGCGGTCTAGTAAAAGACGCTGTCGTATAAATAACCAGTGAGATCATTTGAAGAGACGTTCGGCATCTGTGTAGGTTCGGAGACGTCATTTCACTAAAGTGTGTTAACAAGGAGTGAAAAGAACTTGCCATCTTGTTCCACCCCCAATCTCCCATGAAAGTATAACCCTTGTTGACGTTTGTTTTCTGTTTCTCTCACTCTAAATTTCACCAGTCTTCATACCAACTGTGGGACACTTGGTTCACTGATTTAACTACGTTACCTAGTATCATATGAAACCACTTGTCAACGAACTACCGTCAGCGGATTAACTATCCTGAGTGTACCTTTATTCATATGCGTGGCTGCAGTTGCTTGATATTATTCATTAGAAACAACGACTGGCCAACAGTCTTCCGACTTTGATGGACTTGGGGTGCATAAATTCATGTAGGACGCTTGTTGGATCAACCTGCAAGCCCCACAGCCGCATTGGGACACTGGTTTTGAACGTCCGAGTATGGACAATGGTTTTTGATTATTAAGTCTCCCCTCTCCCCCTTTTTTCCTGGCTCGTGCTTACTCTCTTCCTCATGGTTGTACAGTTGCTAAGCATCAGCTCGAACCAATGGTAGACCACTGTTCTGATGATCACGACCATGATGATCAACTAACAGACGAGTGAGAATCACCTTTGTACGTAGAAATTACAGTAGCCCCCTTCCATCTTGTGGGACTGTCGGCAGCAGGGGTGAAGATGCTACATTTAATAATCTTGAGTGAAAATCGTACAGTTCGATTGAACTGAACGGTTTCGTTCTACTGTACACACAGCCCTAAGAAGTTTGCCAACAAAGAGGCTTCCTGAAAATCCCCTGGCAGCAAACCAGGCGTAGTGGATGTCGCTGCGCTACAGACATGCTGGTGTGGTGAGATTGATGTAAACCGGAGACGTTATATATTTCGATAATTATTTCACTGAAGGCATGAGATGAGAGTTCGCGACGATGGCACACGAACGAGAAAACTTTTCGTCACCTGCGCCAACTTTGGCGGTTTGAAAAGCGTCTAGAGGCGGTCGTGCCGGATTTCTGGTTTACATCTATTGTGTTTTCAGAAAGACCTCAAAGACAGTCGTGCGTGGAGATCGACAAAACGGTAGATACATCGCAGAAGAGCGCAAAAAGCTTTCAATGCATGTAAAACAGATCAAGCCCACCCTGTGAACCATACCCATAATCATTTGGCGATCGACAGCAATAGAACAGGGCGCAGTGAGACCAGCGGTCGTCCTAATCAAACTAATAGGCAGGTTGTTGTCAGTCTTTCTGGAACTGACGGCAAGGGACGTCGAGTGCCTGAACAAGACATTCACCGTGGAATAAGAAAGATAAAGTGCCCATTCGACCTGCGCATAGACGCACTGCCGATTATGAGATACAACAACGCAGATTTTTTCCGTACAGTGCCTGGTGGGTGTGCCGCATGCTAAATCCAAACCCCGTAGTAGTATCAAGATCTGATAAGAAGTATCTTTCCAGAAAGAGTCGGTGAGGGTGAGTCCAGCTGGCAATTGGGAAGTTCAAACCTGTCACGACGCGAATGGGGAGTGCCAAGTACAACGTGTTTAAATGAGATGACAGCCTCATCCTCTGCACGGAGACTTGAAGGTGAAAAAATGATCTACTTCGAGCCGTAGGGATGGGTCGCGTTCGTCTATGAGTAAAGGGAACTCGATACAAAATAATGTGGGAGGATTGGCGGACCTGCAATTTCGCGTTAGTGAGTTCAAGTTCCTTATGACACTAGAGTTGACCATAGGCTCCACGGACGCGCAGTATGAACACTTCAAGGGTGGTGTGCTGTGAAAAGGGTTTGCAGTCGACTACGAACTAGACGGATGGTTCATACATTTCCAAGCGCTTTCGGAGTGGGTTCGCCGAATGTCATTAAACCACTTGAAGCCCCAGCTGAAACAACAACAAAATTAGGTTTGTCATGCAGCAGGTTTCTATCAGACAGACGAACAAAGAACAAGAGTGGGGGGCCAGTCAATTACTCAATTGACCGGCCAAAGTCAGGGGCGCATCAAAGGAAGCAAGGGTAACCTTGAAGGTTGCGCCTAGGTATTTTTTCTTTAGATGCTAATAAATCCTCTGTTCAAAGGATTAAGTANTTTTCTTTAGATGCTAATAAATCCTCTGTTCAAAGGATTAAGTATTAGCATCGAGTTGCACAGAAAATCGAATCTCTCTGCAGAAACGTGTATACCGATGGTATAGCCTTAACGAGCGGTTGTGCATATGGATAACGGTGAACACGTGCCGGTTGAACGTCCGACACAAGGATACTATACTGATGGCATTTCTGGCCGTTAAACAACATAAACTACCGATGTGTTGTTGTCTTCGGTGGTGATGAATCCCGGAACAGTTGTTTTAATGTGGCTTACGCCACATACGCACTGAACCTTTTCTATTACATTAACATTTCGTACATGTCTGAGCATTGAGTTCTAAATAGAGAATAACAAGTGGCGTTAATCTATCGTTTCATCTGGGCGAATATGTCCAATAGATGGCCAAACAGGTGAATCTCATACGTGAGTCCTTAGCCCAGCAGATTGAGAGAGACCACTAGTGATGACGGATCACAGATCAGATACATTAGGTGGTAGATGCAGTCTTTTACCGCCAGAAAAATAACTGAAGTCCGTCAGGTTTCCACTTCATAACTCCCATTTGATAATGCTGAATAGAGCATTTTGAGCAGCACAACGCGAGAAGGTGCCTGAATCCTTTTGTGGCATTTTTGTCTTGCGGAGTGCGAAGGTTGCGGACGCTTTTGACAATACCTGCATACAGTGATAGGTGGGACAGGACTAACCGAAGATCCCAATAACGAACAATACAAGCAGGAGGGGAACGGGGAGGGATCACCGCTGGAAGCCGCAATGCCGAATGGGGGAACTCCCATTCATACGGACCTACAAGGCGGTCCAGAGATCAGTAAAGCAAAGCATTGATATGGTCGTGGTATGTAGGCGCAGTAGAATACAAGGGACGAACACGCGATCATGAGGTCGGCAAGCTTAAACTGAGTACGTACCCAGCAGAACAGTCCAGTCAGTCATTAACACTGTTTAAGCTGCGCACTGCAATCCACCACACTCGGCTGTACTTGGGTCCTGAGAAATTACCCCGTACCTGTGAAGCGCTTCTCGAGAGAATAGTAAATGCAGACAGCGTTGTCGGAACTCCTCTTAATAAAAAAAAACGCTCAATAAACCACTGACTCTAAGACAAGGGTTCACAAATTATGGCCCATTTTACTTATAAACAGCCGTACTTTGAATGCAACTCCCTTCGAAATAATTTCAAGTTGGGCTGAAAGGTCAGGACAGAAGAGGTTAGAATGCACAGTGGCCAATGGCCGAGCACAACAAGCACTTCCACCACCACCTTTGATCCGAAGGATGAAAAACGTATTTCATCATCACTGTTCAGTGATGGGCTTCGGAACGTTTTCAACAACGGGGTGCGCAACGAATAGAGTCTGAACATCAAAGCAACAGATCTACCAATTTTATATAAATGGTCTTCGTACAAAGAAGGGGTAACACAAAACGACGAAAGAGTGAAATGCGGGAGAAGGCAACAGCTGGGACACCCACTTAAACACCCGCAAAGCTTCGAGGAAAAAACGTTAAAACAAGTCAAACGAAAAATCTGAAAAACGACTAAATAAACATACTGGTTATTGATCCAAGGAAAACGGAAATTTTGGTGATGCGGCAATTTTCCCTCGAGTGTTGTCTTTGTTTTGGAAACTCAGTTGAATAAGGGATTCAAGCAACTAGATTTTCGATCAAACACTCCCTCTCGTTATGCCTAAGTTCCTGGACGAATACGTTTAAGATGGGTTATCACCAGTGTCTTACAGTGTCTTTATGTGTCAGCCACACACCAGTTGATACTTTCACTTATACGGAAGACTAACCACTAAAGATTTGATGGTCAGCAATATATTGTTCGTGAGACCATTGCTCACAGACAATGGGAATGATGCTGAGAGTGAAACAAACATATCAGCACAAAGTGGCAGTACAAGTGAAAAATAACCAACTTTTGTGACGGAAGACTGCAGCGGCCTGGAGATTTCACTGGCCTGCCTGCGGTAAGGTGCGTAAAATAGTTCCAAAACCCATAGTTGCATATTGTACCTAGGCTAGTAAGAAAGCTCGCATGATGCATGCTGTCCGATTGTTTGTCTACATGTCATATGACCGTGGCGCGAACCCGAAGGACACACGTGTCACATTCTTCCGGTTTACTCGCTCGTCGACGGCCGGTCTCTAGCCTCTCTAGCTAATTCGCGTGTCAGTGTCTTTCATAGCGCTATCAGAGACCACCTGTGTATTTCGTCGAATAAAGACTTGGTCACTCTTCTCAACGGCCTTTTGCTTTTCGCGTCTGATAATTGCGTACCTGGGCAAAACGTGACTTAGTGCGACGAGCACTAAATTGGTGGTCCGGATGGGGATCGAGCCCACGACATTCGCGTTGTCAGCACGATGTTCGATTGTTAGCCGATAAGTTAGGAGTAATCCGAGATTTTCCCCGTCCTACCACCCTTGCCGCTATTCGTCGATTTAACGGGATGGCCAACTACTCTAGGCGGTTTATTCCACACTGCGCTCAGCTTATGCAGCCTTTAACCGATTTACTCCTCCGCCGTGTCAACGGAGTCGTAGGGTTATCACCGACAGTAATCGAGTCGTTCGATAGAATTAAGGACACAATAGCCACCGCAGTTATGTTGCACCTCATCAACTCGGCGGCGGAAATAGGTGTGGCTGTTGACGTGTCAGACACCGCAGTCGGCGCCGTACTTCAGTAGTTCGTCTATGGACTCTGGAAACCGCTCGCTTTCTTTTCCAGACGTTTACTTTCGGCTGAAACTAGGTGTAGCACGTTCGGTCGTGAGTTGTTAGAAATTTACTCGGCCGTTCGGTACTTCCGACATGCCTACGAGGGAAACCAGTTTGTGATTTTCACCGCCCACAAGCCGTTGGTTTTCGCCTCTCGCAGTAGGTCGGAGAGACGTTCGCCTCGCCAAGTTCGCCATCTGGAATTCGTATCACAGTTTACGTCTGATGTACACCACGTTTCTGGCAGCGATAACGTTGTGGCTGACGCTTTATCCCGAGTGTCGGCACTAGTTAGTCACGACTCAATCGACTTAAACGCTATGGCCAACGCATAACGTTCGGAAAATGATTCCCATGTCTCCTGCCAACAATCTACGACTGACTGATCAACCTTTGCCAGCGTCTGCAGACACTATCCTTTGCGATACCTCCACTGGACATCCACGTCCAGTAGTTGCTATTCTTTTCCGACGACGCGCGTTCGACTCGTTACACAACATCTCTCATCCTGACATATTGGCCACGGCCGAGCTCATTTCCGATAGGTACGCCTGACCTGGTATGCAAAAGGATCTTCGCACGTGGGCACGATCTTGCCTAGCTTGTCAACAGGCTTAGGTTCGCCGCCACATGTCGGCCCCGATTGGCCAATTCCCTTCGATTACATCTCGACTTGCACATCTTCACATCGACAACGTAGGTCCTTTGCCAACATCCGATGGGATGACATATCTTTTGACGATGGTAGATCGTTTCACGCGGTGGCCAGAGGCCATCCCCGTAACCGACGTTCGTTCATAGACTGTAGCACGCGCATTCGTTGAGCGTTGAGTAGTATCTCATGGTTGCCCGGCCACGGTTACGACCGACCGTGGCCCTCAATTCGAGAGCGGTTCCTTTGCGGAAACACTGAGCGCGCTTGGATGTCATCGCACGCGAACCACGGCATACCACCCGGCTGCAAACGGTATGGTCGAACGCTTCCACCGACAAATAAAAGCAGTCCTCGCCGCGGTCGACGCAATCCGTTGGACAGAAGCCCTGCCAATGGTTTTACTCGGCATCCGCGCCTCTCTTAAGACTGACCTTCACGTTTCTAGTGCCGACTTCCTGTGCGGTCAACCACTGCGTCTTCCTGGCAATTACTTCTCATCCGGCAACGACGCCTTCCGATATGATGCATCTTACGCCGAACAGCTCGCTCCGCACATGCGCCGCCTCCGTGTCACGAACACACGAGAACAAAGCCGCAAGGTGTTTATTCCTAGAGACCTCCACGACTGCACACATGTGTTTGTTCGCGTAGATGGTTTACGACGCTCGTTCGAGCGACCTTATGAAGGTCCTTTCAGAGTACTTCAGCGGGAGGATCGCTTTTACGTGCTCGAGCGTCAAGGTATTCGGGACACGGTTGACAATGATCGTCTGAAACCGGCCTACTTCGAGAGCACAGAGGAAGCCTTCACTGCTCCTCCGCAGCTGTCTCGGAGCTGCCTCGCCCGAACTCATCGTCCTCGGCAGACATCACGACCTTGCCGATGACGACAGCACCCGCCGTAACGCGTTCAGGTCGTGAGGTGCACTGGCGGAAACGTCTCATAGAGGATTAGCGTTTGTGAAATCTCGTTTTTCGGTCATAACACACAAAAATCCCAAAAATATTTTCTCGAAAGTGCGAAAAAATGTCATTTTCAAAACAAAAACAATTGCGTTTGCCCAGGTTTCTCTCTCGAATGTCCCTATTCGCTGTATAATTTGGTTGAGTACGTCATTTATTTCTGCACTGATACTCAGCCAGTTTCGTTCTATTTTCTGTCGCATGTCTCATCCGACGCCGGCATGACGTGTGTGGCATCTTCGATCGCGATCATCCTCGANATACGGAAGACTAACCACTAAAGATTTGATGGTCAGCAATATATTGTTCGTGAGACCATTGCTCACAGACAATGGGAATGATGCTGAGAGTGAAACAAACATATCAGCACAAAGTGGCAGTACAAGTGAAAAATAACCAACTTTTGTGACGGAAGACTGCAGCGGCCTGGAGATTTCACTGGCCTGCCTGCGGTAAGGTGCGTAAAATAGTTCCAAAACCCATAGTTGCATATTGTACCTAGGCTAGTAAGAAAGCTCGCATGATGCATGCTGTCCGATTGTTTGTCTACATGTCATATGACCGTGGCGCGAACCCGAAGGACACACGTGTCACATTCTTCCGGTTTACTCGCTCGTCGACGGCCGGTCTCTAGCCTCTCTAGCTAATTCGCGTGTCAGTGTCTTTCATAGCGCTATCAGAGACCACCTGTGTATTTCGTCGAATAAAGACTTGGTCACTCTTCTCAAAGGCCTTTTGCTTTTCGCGTCTGATAATTGCGTACCTGGGCAAAACGTGACTTAGTGCGATGAGCACTTAAATATTACTGTCGTTTTCATAAAGGTCTTTGAGTATATAATCAACACACAAAACACTGTGTTGAACACGTTTAGGCTGTTAATTTATCTCCCAAGTGCTAGTTTCCCGGCATAAGCAAACTTCGTCTTATCCGATGTTCGACCCCACCCTACCTCTGACTTGCGTTAATTTAATGCCGCCCTACATTAGGCTGACGCTTTTCAGACCAATGCAAGAAAATATCACAAGCGAGAATGAAGTGCGAACAGTCGAGAGGAGCTGAACGTATATTATACGACAATTGTAGTGGGTCTCAATCAACACCGATACGTAGAAACAACTTGGAGGGATAAGGATCCGGCTGCCAAGCAGGTTTCCTTTCATACTAAAATAATGGAAATCTGGCAGATTGCGAGTGTTATAGCAAGTTTCAGTAAGATGGTAAACTTGAAAATCCCAAATCAAATGTATGAAAATGCGCATTTCACGGATCCTAACATTATTGCACTTGTTTGGTGTTTAAATGGTTCACCGCAACTAAATCACTTTCGTACGGTGAATCAGTATGGCAGTGAACAACGTTGACGTTTTCTGGAGAATATTCAAGAGAAGTATCAGAATTTCCGGGAGTACCAGGAGTATCTCAACAGATTTCAACGGGAAACGTGTAGTAGTATCTCTATCAATAGTTCGCGGACGGCAGCAAGTGACAAGAAACAGGACTGTGCGACAATTCAGCAGCGAACATGACCCAAAAGAATGGCTCCAATCTCTTTCTCAGAATAAGCTGGAATGATCCCACTGCCCTCTTTAGGGCCTTTTACAGCTTAATTTCCATCACGAGCCCTGCTCACTTATTGTTAACATGCGTACGATTGTTCACTGAGGGCAGACGATGAGGGTCACTGAGTCCTAATCAGTGACAGTCTCCCAGGTCTTTAGCCGACTGGCAACACCATATTCCGTGACAATGCGATGAGGGCCATTGAGTCTTAGTTCAATGGCAACCTATGTATATACACGTGTATATGTGTACATATACGTATATTCACATATGTTCATATGTATTTATATACGCATATATATGAATATACATGCATGTATACACAGGCTTAACCATCAGATGTTCGTTCAGATATATGTAAACACTTACATATGTGTATGTATAGGCTCATATATATAGATGTGGGCACATAAGAATGCACAAACATATGTACATATATTTATATATATATATTATGTATATTTGTGAATATATATATGTATACATATGTATACATATGTATATAAACATACATGTATATATATATATATAAAGGTATGTAAACCGTTAAGGAAATAGATTCATATATTCATATATATCTATATATACATATCTACACACATATGTAGTTAATATTGATAATAATATATATTTCTCAACGCATATATGAGAAGCACGCT
>QNGE01009539.1:0-12549 GCA_008508345.1 Paragonimus westermani
TACTCACAAAATCTGAGCCATTGCCTGAGTTGGCATCAGTTAATATCCCCCTTCTTCCGATGAACACAATCAGCAACCTGAGAAATGAGTTCAAGTTTATGAACTGTGCTGATTCTAGGTGGACTGTCGTAGGTTTCATGCACGTTAGTATGCAACCATATCAATTTTCAGTTGTCCGACTTCTCTTCAGTTTGGTTCGGCCAAAATTCTACAAACCGATGTGTCAGAAGCGGCTCAAATCAGGCCTCGTTCTCTTAGAAGGAATTGGAGCCGTCAACTGCTTTGCTAGTTGTTCCATCCTGGTCTCGTATAGAAGAAAATCGAATTACAACGGTACTACTACCATAGCATTGTACAGAATCTAACACCGTTGATGATCTTATCCAAGTACGTCGTGTTTTCTAGCATGACACCCTGAAATAAATGTTTCAGATAACAATGTCCGTCACGCGTTGCATTCTGGGCAGTGTGACAGGAAACCTTGAGTGGGATTCCACAAATGAATTAAAAGATTTCAGCCTACAAAGAAAAAAACTGTTAACTGCAATGAACAGCAGTTCATAAGGGCGGCTTCTCTTCAATATCTCTCTTTTCCCATGAGCACACAATTTAGAGAGATTTGCGTTTCACTTAGAAATCTAGCAGCTTTGCTGGCTGCAGGACATCTACTTCAGTTGGTTGCAACTTAACAAGCGTCAAACGCCTATCTTAATTGTCTCCTTTTGATGATTAATGGTCATCAAGTTCGAGTGGACCTAGACCGGCTCATCCACGCCAAAGCTTCCTTAACTATCCGTCTTAATTCGGAGATCTGTAACAAATCTCTAAAGCTTGTTTGTGAGGTTTACATATCACGTAGCATTTTTCAACCCAGCATAGTCCGCCGATGTAGTATATCACGTTGGAAATGGATTGGAAACGGCCATTAAGGTGCGATATAATACATTCTAGTTTTACCCGTTTCCTTAGCTGTTGCGCTTCTTTTCGCTCATAGTCTGAAATCAATCAACCGTTCTGTGGTCGATCTACAAACGAACAAGCATCCACCACAGCTCCAGAAGAGGTGGTAGAACGGGTTTTTGCAAACAGTTAGTCCACAGTTTAAGTCAACCATACAGAGTTTGTTAATTAAAGACTCTGGTGTGAAGAAAAAATCGCCCAGGCTGCTTTCGTTGTGGTAAACTTTGTAGGTATTTTCAGTAAAAGCCTGTAGTGTAAACATCGTGAAGGTGGCTTTAGTGAAAATTTTTGGATGGAACAAATAGTTCCATATTACCAGGTCTCTGAGTACTACGTGGTTATCCATATTAACCTAAACCTGTATTACTCGATCACATTGCGTTTGCATTGTATTTCACAATAAATGTTTGGGTAATACCGGCCAACATGACATCACCATGTTCGAAGGTCAGTCATTTACCCAAAATGGCCACTTTACATGTTTTCCTCTCAGTTGGTCGAGGACATTTTCTTGCTGAAACTGGTTTTAAATAAAATGGTAGCCTAGTGAGTTCAATCTGTGTTCTATTCGGAACAGTGAAATACTGAAATAAGTCCTACCCCATCGATCAAAACCTCCAGAAATTGAGTTCGTTAAGGTTGTTCCATTCTTAAGAACCCGGTTGAAATCTGTATCAGAATGAGTCACCTCAAGTTGCCATCGAAATGTATTCTGTCCAGCTCATACGTATTAGATATTTAGAGTGTTAACTGTCCATCACAGTTCTGAAACACAGTCTGATCAATAGTTCATCTGAAAGAAGCCAGAGGTCATAATCATACCTTACGTCAGAACCTTCGATTACGTGTTTTTGATTAGTTTTGATTGTGTTCATTCTTAATGTGCATGACAGAAACCACATTTACAGGCTGTTTGAAGGACAATTCAGTTAGACGGTGAATCTATGAGTGTTAGCCGTATACTCCGTGCTTAGGCTATATTCAAAGCTTAAGTAAAGTGAGTGTGACAGATGTTGATGTTTATGCATACTGCATAATTATACATTGTTCATACCACAAGTCTGCATTCCACACAAGCCCAGAACAGGTCACGGCAGTTGGCACACGGTTTGTAAACTTGTACGCTTGAGTGCATATGTCGAGTGATAACATCTGTCACATATGTAATACTGGATCCCGGACATCACCCTTAGCCGCACTGCCGGTTGAGACGACGGTAAGAGAAGCGGTCATGTTATTGGTAAGGATTTGGTCAAACTATCCGTAAGACCTAATTTACAAAGAACTGATTGAACCATACTTGATGAACACAGTTGGTTTACGGTTTACGACGTTTATAAGGTGTTTTCCAGATTTAATTGTCCAACTTGTAACAAGTCCAGAAACGACAGCAGAAGGAGAAAAGCAACTCACGTTCAAATTCAACCTGCTAACTTCAATGTAATTCAACGTTCTTTGTACAGTTGGCTAGTAATCTGCGGTTCGATATTTTACAAAACTTCGAAAAATATTATTTAGCACCCAGACCACCACCTCGAACTAGTTTCAAATTGGAAGCGGCATACCAACAAACTACATCACTGTCAACTCGGAACATTTTTTGTGATCAGTGTACTTAGATGCAATGGTCCAAAAATCTATAGTGTGTCTGAGTAACACTGGAACATTCAGCCGCTCTTCAACATGCCACCCATTCCCCACTTTTCATACTACTGTAACTGTAAGAGTATCAACCGACCGTAAATGTTCTCATTGTCGTGAATCAGAAACGACAAGAGTAAAGGAGTTTATTAGCCACAAAAGTTTTGCCACCTGTGGCGGACTTACACATATAATACAGTACAATCCTCAAATCTGTGAGATAAATTGTCCTTGAAACAAACAATCGAGTAGCAACGTTTCGTTTGAACTACACGACAAACAAGTACAATTACAATCAACTCAAGTCGGAGGACGGAAACCGACTAAAGGGGCGCCACTCAAGATTTCGAAAAGGCAGCGTGCACAGCGTTCCTCATTGTTGCCACAGAAGCAAACGTAAGCAAGGGCATCGCATCTTATTTCAGATCCGTCACAAAATACGTGAAACATTTTGCAAACTCGTTTGGCCATATACATGTGAAGGTTGACATTTCATCGAGTTCTTATAAATGTTTCGGCCAGCACCACGATTCTGACTGATCTGTGCTGAGTGGGTCGTTCTATCCTAGAGCTTCGCGATGCACTTTTGCAATGACATCTTTCCCGGTAGTAGCCAAAAGATAACGAACCCGAAGGTGATCACACAAGTTAGGAGTTTTTATGTCACACTTGCAAAGCGTTTAGAACCAGCGATATTATCAAGGACTTTGCAGCCACTAGAGCTGTCTGTTTGGGCTAAATCCCTCTTTGAACAGTGCTGACTGCAAACCATGGACCATGGTACAATTATATACAAAGCCAATTAACAGTAAGGGAAGTTGTTGATAAAAAATAATACGAGGGCAAGGCGATTGGGTAAAAAACAAACGTGACTTCCTTATGGTTATGCTCACAAGGGGTATAGGTTTTAGGAAGTCAATGTTAATTGGGGTGAATTGGGGGGAAGAAACGAGGTCGAATTTTCTACTGGGTTGAGTGTACGTGCTTGATCACGGTGATCTCAAGGTGTGGACGAACTGTTTTTGAACACACAAATCCGGAATGCATAATCAGATTGCGACCGTCTCGGCTATGGACGGGGTACGCCACTTGGTCTTTCGTGACATGGTGGCTGGTGCATGGCAGACGATGCGAAAAGCCCGTTTCTGTGTGTCGATCACAGTCACTGTTTGGGCCAGAATAGGTGAGTTAATGTTCTTTGCCATTCCGAAGGAAAGCCGCAACGGGTAGTGTTCACAACTTCTTTCCGAGAAACGCCTAGTGGTGCGAAAAATATTTGCTGAACCACAGGAACAGTCAAATAAATAGAACAAAAGTGGGGCAATACTCTCAGGCATATTATCTTTCAGATCAAATGGCACTGTCCATTTTGAGTGGCACGTTACGACGGGACTTGTAGCACAGTAGGTACCACCGATTGCAATAGTTAGTTGACGCGTAATGAGCTCGGTTGATGCTGAGCGGTAAAGTTATATAGTTCTTTTTCTTATCAACAGTGCTTATTGGGGCTTTCACTGGTCCCTCTTGCATGTTTCTGGTAATAAATTTCTCAGAACAGGCATTACTAAAAAGGATAACCTGTAACAAACTTAACTCCAATTCCGTCGTATTTTTCGTGTTTGTCAAACATCGTACAAGGCCTCCTTTCAGACTAATCGGCACATAGCTGTGGAAGTGTCCATTCCAGTTTTTCTCCCCATATACACTTCGCTGTAACGATCCATCTGATCTGTGTGTTAGTGATGTGTACAAAAATGGCATGCCATCATCATTTTCTGGCTCCAGAGTGAACATGATGGTCTTATGCACCTTGTTAAAAACGGCCAGAAGCCTCTGTGAATCTTCCGTTTTGTCCATTACGCAAAAATGTCACCTACAGTTTATGGAAGACATTTCTGTTCTCTGAAGCCAAAGTTGTCTTGTATAATTCCTACGGGGATTTTCAACCATTTGAAGTGGCATAATTCAAACGCAGTTCTCCATCACGCAATACGTTTCAGGGCCAGTATAAACCTAGAAATGAACCTTCAAAGTCCTCCAAGTTAAGCAAGCTTCGACATGACCGTTAACTAAGTGGAAACTATCCTCAGCCTTCTCTACAGCTAGATTATCTTTGCATGAATAAAATACTCCACTTGGCTGTGTTAATACTCAAAAAGCCACTTGCTTAATGAAACCTAAGCTGAAACAGAAACACCAAAAACCACTAACAAGGTTTTGGCAGCACCATAAGTATTGGTCACCTGAGACTCAACAACCGTGCCATTGAGGTCAAGAGAGGAAATACCCACCACCAACAGGTTTGTGGGTATCGTAACCATAAATTCTGTTGTTCTCGAGCAAATATCAGAAGACCGATGTTCGAGAGAATTCACCCGCCCATCGTCTGTCAAAATCAACCAACTCGGCCATTCCAACGATTCAAACGAAAGGTTTCAGTCAGCTGACGAATAACGATGTCTGTCTCCTACGAGGTGCGTATCGTGTACGGTTAACCCCGAACGTCAACTGAGAGGTTCGGCGATGAATAATCTATTCCTAGTCCACTAACATACTGGAGATTGAATTCTCAGTCTGTTAAGCATCCGATTCCAGTCTCGAAAAGATCCTATTGATAGGGTGCAAGGGTGAAATGAAATTTTAAAAACCCAGTGGAAAAAATGAACTACAAACCTTGATACAGAGTCGGAACATTTTAAAAGATGCGAGATGGCCAATTACAGCAACTCACCTACTGGCGATTCAAAAGTGCATGAATGAACCCGGAGGCGCACATTGGTGAGTTAAAGACGGAATAACTGCACGGGGAGTGAACTTCACAGTTAAGTGACATTAAGCCATTATTGTATCAGAATCAACGTTCATAGAAAGAACGATTTATCACACACAGTTCAGGCTTCAGAAGTGCAACAACATGAAAACTGTGGCGCATGCTATTCAACTTTTTCATTGACATTCACTTCTTTATCGTTTCAATTCAGGTGTTCTGCCTATGTATTACCAAACATGATCCATAGAATGGTGACATTCCCCTCTTGACTGACTTTGAGTGATCTTTAAAACTGTCTGGTGACGTGTCATTTACATGTCTGAACTTGAAGCTGTGGGGTTCACCGAGTCCTCCCTGTACCTGATAATATATTTACTGTGGCTGTTCATACGCGCATTTTCTTTGACTGTGTAGAAGCTGTCCGTGATCGTTGTTCTGTATGTAAATTGTTCATCTTTATCCCTACATGATAGTAACACAGCTTGTTGGCACCATTTGGATTCTTGATGATGTTAATTTTGTTCATAAATTAATATGCCTCTGCAGCACGATTGTTCGTGTATTTTTCTTATACCAGACTGATTGTCGGGCCCCTCGTTTCGAATACCTTTAACTCTCTGAGCGTCAAACAGTCAATATTTTTAGAAGTTGCTTGAAATTATCACAAGGAATATTTACAAAGTAAGAATAGGATGAATTACCAAACTCAGACTGATTTGAACGCTGGCAGCATTGCACACTATCCTTCTGTTACACACGCGACAGCCATCAAAAGCTCAAAACTAACAGTCATTATTGTGTAGCGATCTGTAGATTTTACTAGCCTGCCTGTGGTATGATGTGTGAAATAGTCCCTAAACTTACTCACACAATGTTCCTAGGCTATCAAGAAAAATCTTGTGATGTACGCTGTTCGATTGTTTGTCTGCATGCCGTGTGGTCGTGTGGCGCTCGTTCACCAACGGCCGGTCTTTAACCTCCCTAGCTAACTTGTATGTCGATGCCGTTTATAACGTTATAAGAGACCACCTGTACATTTCGTGGAATAAATATTTGGTCTCTGTTCTCAGCGGCCGTTTGGTAATTCGCGTCTGATGAATTCTTACCTGGGAAAACGACTTAGTGCACCGTGCACTAAACTTACCAGTCGTAACATCAAACCTAACGTTTCATAGGGTTTTTATAATTTTTCAGTAAAGAGGAATCTTCTTGAGAAACACGTTTCCCGGAGGTGCATAATTTGGTTCCCTGACATAATTAACCGGTAGACATACAGTTTATTTGGCAATTGGATATGCGCTAGACACTAGTCCACTAACAATTCAGAACGTTTTTTTTGAAGGGCATTCGGAATGTAGTCCCAATAGGCAACAAACCGAAAGAATTATGTAGGGTTCGGAAACAGACCGTACATTTCCAACTGTTTGACAATGTGATAACTAGTTAGCTTTAACCTAGTCTAGGACCAACGCCAACAGATAAGGGGATAGAGTAAAATGACGCGATATGGGCTGCAGCTCACTGGGCGCTACCCGATAGCAAGCCAAGCGAGAAGTGCGTAGGATCTTCGAGTACGTTGAGCAGCTTTCGAAACTGTGCAGGTTAGACGATCTTGAAAAGTGGGACAACAGATGAGTGGTTAAGAAAAGAACGAGCATTCGATGTGTGCAGTTAGTTGGACGATTTAAGAAAATGGCAATGAGTCGGTATCAAGTCTCCTATAGCAGTCGTACACAGAAGGATGCATACAAACCTGACAGACGAAAACATACTGGTGCGGTCGAGATCCTTAGAAGAAACACACAACCGTTGGTCATTACAGCCAAAAAACTGGGTTTTTATTGTCTCACTTTGATTTTGCTCACTGGTTCTTTGGCCGAGTAGCTTATGAGTTTCAATTTTTGTTTGATTCATTTTACTGAACCCTTTTTTCAAGAAATGCAACGCGCTATCGGGGAATTGTCACCAGGACGAATGACAATGTATTGCCACCCAGTGTGTGTGAATACACGTCAGTCGTGCAACTGGGTGTACGCGTTCGTGGTCCTAAGTTTCAGCATACATTGTACAGAGTTTCGTGCAATAAACGAGTTGGCAGGCCAAGCGTCTTTTGGGATCACAACAGTAGTACTAACATCTTGCTTTTGGGCAAGTTGAATATCACTCTCTCGAGAGCCATTGTACCCAGTCTTATCAGTGGTGTAATAAGGAATCAGTAATGAGAGACAGACATATTGTCAATCAGCACATTCGCCACAGTTGAGGTGAGACTCGGCATTCAGACAGTTGCAACTGTGGGGGTTCGTTCTCAGTGACATCTTCAGCCGGAGGATACAAACCTGAAATAGACTCAGAAATAACAGTATCAGTAATAGGCACAACGGAACTAGAAACAGTATGCTGTAAACCACGTGATCATTCAAATCTAAGATGAGCAGTTCCATCATTCAAAAATGATGAATACGACGTATGAATACGACATGTTCGAGTGGCCAGGTCGCTGAGCACAATTCTTCGAGACAATCGAAGGTAAGTACCACGACGGTGCACAACTCCAGCTGGTTAGAGACTCAGTATGTTAGTCAAGAGGACTCAATTCTTGAATAGATGTACTGGACTGTTTCCAGTTGATGAATTGTCAGGATTTCGATATTGCAGCAGGGGATTGTTCATACAATCTTCCAGTTCTACGAAATTAGTTAGATCGATAGACTTATTCGCATGTTTCGGAACACGCGCACAATTTTTAGCGGCACAGTTGGACTGACGATTTTTTGGTGCGGTGAGCAGATTTTAGTTGGTGTTCAAACTTCTGCGCAATCAAATGAGTGTCATTGTGGGTGACCAATGCACCTGGTGCTGCCTGTCGACAGAGCGCTTTTCGAATTGCAACCAGAGTGACGTCCGCAGTTGTCGGTGACGTGGAATACATTTCGGGCCAACGCGAATATGAATCGATAATAATCGAAGCATAACGTTTATCTAAGAATGAGCCAAAATAGGAAGCATGTATTCGTTGTCAGACCACACAAGTCATTGGTCATGGTGTACATTGTGCTGGTCACGATTGGACTTTTTGTGCACACAGCACAACTCCTAGAAATATTACGTGGATCAACATACAGTTCAATTTCTCCGATTCTCAAGTGACTGGAGTGTAAATCCTGTGGTACTGCATGTCATAATTTGGGAAAAATTAAAGTTCTGTTACTAATACACAATAATCCATCGGGATCAACAGAAAGTGCATCTGGACGTTTGTAGAATTCCAGAAATCTTTGTCGGACAACGTAGTTACAACCAACACATAATGAAAGCAAGATTGCCTGATAGCATTTTCGATTGTCACAAATCAATTGAGAAAAGAAACTGGAACTGTTTGAGCCGGTAACCAATCTGAGTCACCAACTGCTCCTGAATCGGTACACCGAGATAAATAGTCATCATGGCGAAAAAGCTTTGCGCGACGATGCTGAGTGCTGCACGAGTACACGGTCGAAATAACATTCCATGGGGAAATTAACAATGGACTTGTTAGAATTGTAAATGAGTTTAATGACTTGATAATCGGTGACTGTAGTGAAATGAACTCTGCAGTTTGTTGAAAACAACACCGAGCCACAATCACTCTCCATGAAGCGAACCGGCAACACTGGAGAGCGTCGACTCGCGTCTTCGTGGTGTGTTGTCTTAACCTAATAAAACAGAAGATTGGAGAGTGTCTGTTTTGCATTATGTTTCACTATACTCAGATAACTTGGATTAACTTGGTAGTTCATCTCTACGGAAGTAGTAGAACTTTGCATGCGAACCGACAACCATGTCGATTCATCAGCAGTGTTCGGAACACATAGAGCTTCTTTCATTAGCCCATCAGTTCGAGATCTTGCGACACGACGCGGGTGTCCAAAAGTGTCTTGCAATAATTTTTGGAGAATTCACACGGCGGCAAGTTTACTCATTCCCTGGTTGCTTCGCGATCACTTCCTTGACAATAACTTGAAGGATAGAACACATACTGACCGTAATCTGCCAATGCAACTCGAACGTGTTGCTAAACGTACTTCTTGAATTTGCAGTAACTAGCCGGATCGCCGTTAAACTAGAACAACTTGGCCTTTGGCAAACAGGTGGAATTCAGCAAACTAGCGTGGGCCGACTTTGCTACAAAATTCTCTGGGAATTTCAAACCCACTGAGAGCAAGACAAACTTCATTTTGACAGTTTGTCACATACCGCTTAACACACAGGTTTGCAGAAATCTGTGACTCAACTAAGGTTGGTCTACGGTATTGTTCCACCAATAGGCCGAGCGACACCCATTCAGACATTTCGGGACTTAAAAGTGATAAAGTCTGACTCAGAAGCAATAATATGCTTCAACTAGATCTCCCATTCCAAACGCAGTTTGCCATTTGCGGAAAGTTTTTGTCTGTAGTAGTTTCACATTTTACTTAAAATGACGGCGAATGAGATTAGTAACTCAAATTCCATAGCCGCAGAATTCAGATACACTTACGGACTTCATCACGATCTCTCAGAAGGCTTCTGCGGAAACGGGTAAAGTAAAGCCACATTACTGAAATGCAGAACCCATAAGCTTTACCAAAAACTACAATATGAACAATACATAAACTATGGTTGACTAACATCGTCCAGAAAAACATGTTTCACTGAAGTGTGCATATTTCAAAAATGTGTAAGCGAAGTTACTTAAAAAATACTTGTTACCTCAGACACTCCCGCTTAATGCCAACTTTTCTGAAACATAATGAAAGAGAATCAGGGTAGTTTACGGATGTTTCCAGTGTAACCCAACAAACGGTGAATCAGCTCGCTCTGTAGTGAGAACAGTTGCTCAACTGTAATGTGCATTTGTACACGTCACATAGAAAAGATTTCAAAACGACCGAGATTGTCCTTATCTGAGACTCTCAGTCACGAAGTAGTCGAAAACAAACATCAGGATCCTCAATAAAACAGCTCTATGGAGAAGCATTCCTTCAATGTGTAACAAACAAACCCTGCATAATAACAATAAGTGGAAAAGCAATAGAATAGATAAATGTATGCAATTAAGGATAATATTGGTAGAAATAAAAACAGTAATTTTTGGCGGGTTTCATCTGAGTAAACCCTCATGTAGGTTATCAGACTGTTACACATGAATACATATGAAAATAAACAATACCACAAGCGTGGTTTATTAGTGGAACGTAATGAATATGAACAGTTTTACACTACCATGATTTAGGCATCTAAAGCGCTGGGATGGGTGATGATGCAAGTAGGAAATTATAAGATTGCATAAAAGAATCACACCAATCTGGCCTTTTCCAGTTTTCTATTCTGTAACTTTACGGCTGACAATAGCATTTGGTATAAAGAGCTCGGGTAGTATTGTTAAAAAGTAATGAAGAATATAAGACGAATAACGTGCACAATTATATGAATGGACATGAAGCTTACGGTGGAAGATATAGCGTCCGGAGAACGATGTTAGGAAGAAAGTGTCTAGTCCGCATTGATGTTCAGACTAAATTTGGACGTTGTGTTCGCGGAGGTTGTTGCAAGTCTTTACGGCTAGCTCTCGCTTAGTATAAGTGGCACAATGTAGTATGCAGTAATCGGCATATGCACAGTTGATCACACATAGTCGAATTAAGTAGGTGACTCAAGGCGCAGAATCGTCAACTACTAATTAGGCGTCATAACACCCTTTGCTGGCGCAATAAGATTTTGTCGCGGTACGTCTTTATGAGCTGTTCTCAGGTTGATGCTCGGCTAGCTTGCATGTTAGCATATGCCAACGGATTCAACTGTTCAGTCAAAACAACGCCTACGTTATTTACCCTTCCATTTTGGCTGGTGTAATGAGATTGCCGTAACGTCTAAAATTTCGCGCACTGACAATTGTCTTTCCGGTAGGTTCATACTAATTCACGTTATCATTGAATCTAAGTTGCCTAAAGATTACTGTTAACATCCACAGCTTAATACCGTAAACAGCGGTATCACTTTTTTCTACATGAAATAACCTTTTGATAATTGGTTAATTGCAAGTTACCTCCTGTCAAACAAATACATCCTTTTTGCCGTAACTCAAAAGGGCGTGCAGTCATTCCAGCGTTTGATTCCCACTCCAAACACCATGAAAATTTCCCAAAATATTCAGCCTTCTCGCTTTCAACCCTGTGGTGTTCCTGAAGGCTCCTTTGTACCCGCCTGTCTAAAGCCTGAGTGATATCCCTCCAGCTTGTTTCTGGTCTTCGTCAACAAACGCTAGACGACGTTCAGTTCCACTACGAACTGTCCTCCGATCCATTTTAGCATACGGCTAGGAGTTGTGGGAATGTTAGTAGCACACTGATTGAACTAATGAAGTCAAACTTCGTCATACCCCAAATTTGCGATGGCAGCCATCTGTGCGTTAGACTGACCTACTTGCAGTATGATGTGTAAAATGGTCCAAAAATTAATAGTTACATGTTGTACCTAAGTTATTAAGAAAGTTCACGTGATATGTGCTGTCCGATTGTTTATTCGCCTGTCACGTGACAGCGTGCAGGGAGTCGAGATGCCACACGCACGCACACACACACACACTCGGTTCATTCGCCAGTCGACGACTGACTTGTAACCGCCATGGTTATTATTCCGTGACTGTGCTGTTTATGCTTTTTATGAGACCACCTAATCACTTCGACTAGTGAATATTCGCTCTTCTTTCCTAGTTACCTTTCTATGTATTTCTTCTGGTTAGCTCGTGGTTGACTAGTGCGACTCCATGAGTAGTGCACTAACCTATCAGCATCAGCTCGAGCACGGTGACGGCTTCCGTGAGTGTACAGTCTGTACTCGATTTATCCCCGAGTAACTCTTAATTTTGTAATGAGCCCATAGTTCGGGAAGTGTTCTGATAGAGCACAAGTTTGTCATCAGCGTAAACATTGTTCTTACGTGTCATGAGCAATGTTGAGTGTGTCCACCAGGCAGTGGCCCAGTAATTTGAATATGGGGGGATAACGCTGACATCCAGCTTATACTAAGCCGGTAGTTGCGAAAGGTAGGAGTCAGTGAACAAGTTGGAGGAATTGGAGCGACCAGTTGACTGACTTGGTTTGAATTATTCATTTTCGTACGTCAAGGCTGTCCGCTGTCACCATTTTTGTTTAATT
>QNGE01009540.1:0-10720 GCA_008508345.1 Paragonimus westermani
GGAGTATCAGGGAAAAGGTTGAGGGAACATTCTCCACTAATCGAAACATATACGTGGAAAAAATGGTTCAGGTTGCCCGAATTTAAGGCAAGAGGCTTACATTCAAAATGCCATGAAATTCTCGAAGACCGAAAATGTCTCCCCGAATGGTGTTTTCAGGAAAGAGTTTGAAGGTTCATCCTCCCACAAACGACGCATGGGCAAAGATAAGAATATCATGTTTACGAGAGCATTTCAAGAGAGGTTTATTCGTAAGAATATGGCAAATATGTGGGGGCGGGGTAACTACACTTGAGGTAAGTCACAAAGCTCCTCATTCTTCTTGAGGCAAAATCAGCAAGGCAAATCGATCATTCAGGAAATTTCTCCGTCTCCACCTTTTTGTACAGACTGCAAAAGCCGGAAACACGTCCCTGGTTGATACCGGGGCACAGGCTGGCGTGTTTGCGCTCACAAAAGACAAGGTGGTGTAACCCTGTAGTCCACAGCGGTTTGCTGCAAATGGTACGCTTATAACTACATACGGGCAACAGTCCTCAACCCATAAGTTGGGCTCACGACGGACATCCCGCTAGGTGCTTACAGTTGACGCAGTACCTTTCGCCCTCGTTGGTATCGATTTTCTCCGGCAATCAGACCTTCCGGTCGATACGAAACGTCAGACCTAAACTCGCCAGGACGGAGTTCAAACCCATGCTCAACCTGGCGATACTATGCTTTCTAGAGAGTCCATAGGCCTCACAGTTGCATATGGTCCACAAGAAGTCGAGTGATTGGTGCCCATGTGGTGACCACTACGGGCTCAACAAAGCAACCACCCCAGACCTGTGTCTAATCCGATATACAAGACTGAATTACTTGCTTTCATGGAAGGACCATACTCGGCGGGATATATTTGGTACGTCCTAATGGTCGGAGGAGATATACCCGAAGCCGCGATTATCATTCATTTTAGCCATTCCGAATATCTTCGAATTCCATTTGGTTTGAACAATGCGGCTCAAACTTTTCAACGTTTCATTCATGAAATGAGACTTGGTTTGGACTTGGTCTACCCTAACTGGGATGATGGTTAGGCCGCTAGCTCTTCAAAAGCGGAACAACTTCCGCATCCTCACACCTTACTACAGCCATTGGCCAAAATTGGTGCGACCGTTAACTCCAACAAGTGCGAACTAGGCAAAGCCACAATAGAATTTCTGGGTCACAGGATCGCAAAAAATGGTGTAACCGCACATACGGATAAGGTCAAAGCTATTTGTAAACACCTGAATCTGAATTTCTTCAAGCAACTTCGTGGTTTCAGTGGTCTGGTCAACTACTATAGACGTTTTGTACTTCAACTTTTAAAACACCGAGTTCCGTTTATCCAGTTCATCGGAACGGCAAGAAGACACGTTGCGAGATGCCAGCATTCTATTGATTCTCATCAGTTGGTTACATAAAACATTCGGTTGCATAGGTGAACCACCTAGTGTCAAAACAACGAAATGAACGAACATCACATAGTCGCAATCAGGGTTCACTGTCACGGCCTCATACCTGGCTGTGCGCAGATGACAATGATAATAGTGCACATTTCTTAACATATGTGTGAGAAGCAGGCTGGGATATGCGCGATCCTCGCAGATAATCACAGGCGTTAGAAAACAACAACTAACTAAACAGTATTACAAAGGTGAAATCTGTTACTAAAAAGGGCGTGATCAGAAAGATGATTGTAGTTTCGAAACTTTGACGCACTCAACAGGACAATAGATGTTTCTCTTGCTCCACCGATTCAGTCCGAGAAGTCTGGTGTTACATTAAGTTACCTTATGCTATGTTGCGCATGAGCCGATTCTTCAAATACTTCAAGGTCACTCCAGGGAGCACGTCCAAATGCATCTCCAGGGTGTTTTTCACAGTTACATGATATAGCTAGCGCCGGAGGAATGTTAAAACAAGTCGACTTTGGCGATGGAGCGCGCAGAATTCCGAAATTTGGCGAATGATCGAGCAGACTCCGGCGCAGGACTTCGTCGACTGCTGAAAACCGTCGGAAAGTTGAAGATCTCACGACTTGTTCGGTCGAGACGAGGTTTTGTGTGTCTCTCCGTTGCAGAAAATCCCTTTGCACAACAGTTGTTCATGTGATTGGGAAAAATAACGCAGTCTCACACGTTAAATGCGAAAATGTGGATTGATCGTATAACTACGACGAATGATGTGCACGCAAAATTTTTGAACAAAAACTTCATGCAATACTAGTATTTTCCGGTTGTTGATAAAGTATACCGGTTGTTGTGGTAGTTTGCGGTTTGTTCAGGGTTTTCTCGTGTACCCAGCATATTGGTTCGACGATTTGGCAGGCCTCATATAACGCAGCCAATGGCCGATCTCCTCCATGGAGTTGAACGCAAGTTCCAGTTCACCGAAGATGCACACACTGCGTTCATTAGGCTCAATCATGCGGTCGCCTGCTCGGTTCTCCTTGCTCATCCGAGTCGAAAAGCATCGACGCCAATTGTGACCGACACCTCTGACACACCTGTTGGTGCTGCGCTACAGTGGTCTGTCGGAAAATAGTGACAACCTTGAACTTTCTTCTCCAAAACTTTTACAACCCGCGGGGTCTTGCTACGGCTGATATTCGGTGAAAGGCATGACCTTTACGGTTTACACTGACCATAGACCACTAATCTATCCCCTAGACGCTTCATCCTGCAAACATTCTCCAGGGAAGCCAGGCACCTGGACTGTGTCTGTCGGTTCACGACTGATAGCCGACATGTTCCAGGTACTGGAAAACACCGTCGCGGATGCCTTTCTACGCGTTCATAACTTCAGCGCATCTGTCAATAACGGCATAGATTTGGCAATCATGGATGCTGCGCCAGCCACTGACCCTGAGATAGAATACCTTTATCAAAAGAGCTCCCTTTTAATTCAACCTGCACCATTGGCATCTCCAGAGTGGACAGTACTCTGTGACCTTCTCAGGGAACACTCCGCCCCGTAGCGCCCCCATATTTCCGCCGCACGTTGTTTGGCATTGTACGGTTTGTCTTATCCTAGCACACACGCTTTAGTTAAACCTTTCACTGAAAGTTTTGTTATGGCCTAAAGTAAAGTAAACCCAATGTCAACACGCTAAAAGTCACCTCCCTGAGAAGAGCCTCCGTGGCATTTTCGCCTTGCAGAACGTACGTTTTCACCACGTGCACGTCGATCTGGTGGACCCCTTATCACACTCAAATGGTTCTACCTATCTATTGACGTGTGTTGACAAGATTGTCTACAGCCATACGGCTACTTAACTGTCCTCTAGAAACGATAGCCAGCGCTTTCCGGGAACGTTGAATGGCACAATTTGGCTGTTCGGCGGTGGTGAATACAGATTGTGGACCACACTTCAAAAGATGTTTCGCTGCCCACAAGTACATTCGCAATAGGGGTAGATGGACGCTCTGACCGCTAGGTGAAAGCCGTTCTCACTGCACATGCTAATCCTTCGTCAGTCCTTTTAAAACCACGGAACGCGATTAAGAGGGACTTGAACACTGTTGCAGCCGAACTACTTTTTGGTTGCACATTTAGGTGACCAGGTGAGCTAGCCTCACCTGCACCGTTAGCATCCTACGATTACGGTAGCTATACAGCTCGTTTGGTACCTCAAGTACAAAAGCTACTTCCGGTAAAACATAGAGAGCAATCACCAGGTGTACGTGTGCACGCTAAACTGTCCTCGCGTAATCACGTCTTTCCACGTGCGGATGACCTGTGTCGAACACCGCAAACTCCACGCACCCGTCTCTATCGTGTCCTCGCAAGAGACACGAAAACGTTCACCATTTGCCGCGACGACAAACGCAAGTTTGTTTCTGTTGACAGGCTGAAACCAGCATTAACGAGAAAACCACCAACCACATCTCCGTCGGAAAGTCACGTTCCCACCGGGAAGTCCCGGTGACGACAAAATCTGTTTCATCCCCAGGTCCCCTGTGGATGTACATACCCCCGTAACTCCAACCCTTGCTCCCTCTACCGCCGGGCATAATCGTCCTAGAAGCGTGCTTCGCAAGCCAATACGTTTTGCGGAACGTGTTGATCTATATTATTTTTGGAAATGATGCTTTCCAGCATGACATACACACACATGCGTTGTTACACACCTGGAAAAGCAGGCTACTCCAAGCAATTACATAGCTATGCCCAACGATATATTTTTGAAAAAAATTAGGCAAGTCCATCGTTAGCTATCCATTTTATCAGTTTTTCGAGTTACTGCGTATTTGATACACCAAACAACGAAAGCGGTAGATGCTTTGTTTTTACTTCCATATCTTTTGCCACTATCTTGGATACCACCAGGTGCACAGTCACAGCCGCGTTGTTCGGGACCGGGTTTATTCACGTGCTGACCTTTTTACTTCTCGAGTCTACCTACTTTAGACGGAGTCACGAGCAAAGGAAAGCAAATGCAGCGGACTTGCGGTGTTTGCGGAACCACTGGCTATGGAATTATTTAAAGACGGATAAGTTGGCACTGTGAACTAACATTTTCCGCCTGTCGTCCGGTTACTCCACAGTGATTTCTCTCAATACCAGGCCATTCCAACCTGGTGAGTGGAGAGACAACTCCCAGCTACTTTTCATGTAGCGTTGAACCAACTTACCCTTCATTCTCTTGGGAGATTCAAGGTTGGGAATCCCGCTGCTATAGAAAAAAAGGCGCTGGAGCCAAAATGCTACGAATAAAAGCGTCATAATAGCGCGATCACCATCATCGACTGACCTCTCTTCGAAATTCGATACTCATTATCCCGCGTCATTATTCCTTGTGTGTCACCCTAAAACCGTGAACAGTAAAAAACGGCAGTGGTTTTCACTCCGTCTTTTCTGGAGAAAACAAGGCGCATCATTCTCACCAGCCTTCTAAGGGGAAGCTACCTGAACGTCACAACAAATAATTTGTTTGATAGTCGCATTCAATTGTACGTTTTGGGCGATTTCATTTTTTGCCACTTTTGCTCCAGTTAAGCTATACACTTTGTGATGCCAATCCCAGGCATAGAATTACAACTCGCCCCATACCTCGCTAGTTTGACGTGTTTCTCTGTATTATCTATTTTTCAAGGTCGACGCCAACACACAAAGCCCAGTGCGCTGAGTCCCGGAAGTTCATTGTCGTTCGGCATTCGTCAGGTAGTATTGACTGGATAGTATTCTGTTGGACTAGCAATAAGATCCTGCGTTCGCAGTCGTTTTCTTTGTCGATTTGCTTTATGTGGTGCGCGCTTGACTAACCAGGAGCAGTGTTGCGTCGATTTTCTGCAAGCCTACGGTTTATGCAGATAAAACGGATGAATAATACTGGCCCTCACTGAGGTCAGGGTATTTTAATTGGTACTGCTCCTGACACTGAGAGCACTGCATACCGTGTTGCACAGATATTTTGCACCTGTGATGTTTGCAGTTTTCGCTGCTTCCGCGAATTCCTGTTGAGCCCGAAAACTAATGTGTCTGACGTGAGTAGGTGTCGTTAGAAACCAACAGCAGAAAACAACCAGGGCTCGCGGCAATATGAAACGCACGTACCTTAATGAGTAATGAATTACTACGTTGTTCGACAATAGATAGCGTCAATGGAGTATAGATTTTGTGTGCAGGAGACGAGCACAGTGAAAGTGTGAGTAAACAATGACAGGGAGGAAGCCCGAATTAACTTTCAAGTTCCCCGCGTTTTCAATTTCTGTTTGGTTGCCTGTTGTAGGATGGGTGTTTACAAGGTAAAGTATTTCTGATTTTTCAACCAACAGTGTTCCACCTGTGCACAGTAACGACTTTCCATTATTTTCGTATACTGCTGAAACTGACTAAAGTGACTTTGCACTACTGTACAGAAATTTGGTTAACCGGTCTGCCCTCCTTACTGCCTGCGCAATCGCTTCATGATACTATACGGATCTTTCACCCACTCACTCTGCTCCGTCGTACTACGAACATCGCCGAAGTCCACGATACCTCCGCCATATTCCTGCGTCCCTGCCACTGGTAATTTGTGACACTGTAGTAGTCATTCCAAATACCTGTGAACTCGTTGGTTGAGTCCAATTCTTTGAGTACCGTGAATTGCTGGAACTCTGTAACTTTTCTGTCGCATTTTTTTTATTCTGTTGTCACTATCAGCCCAGTGGTGTACGCCTGTATTTACTTGGGCTAATCAGTAACTCGGTCTTCGCCAGTTGGTTGATAATGAACGTCACGTAAGAAAAATTGAAAATGAAACGGGAAATGTTACCGCCATAATTAGCATTTGAAGAATGCGGAAATAAATACAGCCGGCTGGTATGTCGAAAACTAGGCGCTCCTTCGTTATTGGCTCAGATAAATCAGAAACCAAACATCGCGCGAACCGACTGGTCAACATAGGATTTTTTATATCTGGGCAAGGTGGAATATTTCTTTTTGTAGTGAAAGTGTCATAACAATGTGTAGACAAGCACCCAGTGCGATTCTTCTATGGTTCACCCCTGAGCAACCATTGATTCTGATGGTGAAAAATGATTTCGACGCACCTCCATCAACAGAATGACGTGAGTGCTAAGTGGCTCCTCTGATCAGACCGGACACGTTTCTTCACGTGAAGGCTAAGTTGAAATGTTCCACTTTGGGGGTGATGACCTGACCGAGGTAGTACAGAGCTGAAGGGAGATGCAATCATGATGAACTCAAGGATTCGACTCACTGCTGAGGTTGAAGTCGGCAGACAGCGCCAAAAGGCAACGATGAAGGCAGACGGGTGTCCATGTATCTGAAATGAGCGACTTCGAACATGAATGCGGGGATATTCACGCTGCTCAAAATGTGGGTTAGACTTAACCTGGGGTACGTACTACAAGTGAAGTTGCCTACTGTCAAAGGTTAAGAGGGTACTGAAGCAGGAGAAAGGTGTGTGTACTTGATGATTCATGGTGAGTAAAGGAGACGGCCAGGAGGAGAGACTAAAACATCCGGTAGTGCTGGGCGTTCAATAACATTCGGATCTACACCCGGTTTAATTGCGGTGTTTGTCAACATGCCGGATCTCGCATGGCTGCGTCCGTAACTCAGCCGGTGTGTATAGCGTTCTGAATCCGTTGGTAATCTACTCCAACCCAGAAAAACGGTAGTACTAGCAAGTTTACCGATAATAAGGTGCTAAACTACAACAAACTGTTGCAACTGAGGAAAAACAACAGACTTCCATATTGAATCTACTACATTGGTTAAGTCCGGAACCAGGCACACATGCAAACACGGGCACTCATGACGAGGCAAGTAACAGCGAAACTGCGGGAAGCAGGTGAAATTAGTGTTACAGTTAGACAAACATTCAACGGTAAGGGGTGGGGACGGATGAGATGCGCACCACGAGGTCCACCCTCCATAGTTTCACTCCAACTTAGTGACAATTTTTTCAACACATTTTACCATGGACTCAGACTCTGGAGGCACCTATCCAGTCACTAATGAGTACAGTATAAGTGCGTCTGACTGAGCGGCGCAGCCAGAGTCACTGAACCAGGAAGACCTCTCTGATTTAGATTTTTCAGCGGCCTAAAAGTGAAGCCGACTAAGGAAAATCCAGTAAGTTCATTGTGATTGACTGCGCACTCGCTGGCAAGTAAGACTGATATTATTCTAATTACTAAAGTTAGGTGTACCCGTGAGATTTCAGGCACAGTCAAGTGTTACGGGCTGCCATATGCAACGTAGAAGCCACGATACTCTACGTGTTGGAGTACGTTGGATTTACCTAGAGGAGCAAGGTTCTGCAAACATTTTGATGACTCCTGTTTCCATATAAATGGTGCTTCCTCGTAACTGTTAGTATCAATTGGCTCTTGTGAGTCACTCTTAGGGTGCGTCTTAATGTATTCTAACATCACTCAAAACGATATGTCTAACCTTTCCACTGGGCTTAATTGTCAACGGTTCTCTCAGAGTACAAACTAATTGACGGAGGTATTGATATACTCAACCTCTCTTAAAGCTTTCTCACGGCTCCCACAGATCAAACTGAGTTTCACGCGCTTATCCGGGTAAGTGGATGGCACCAGTAAATTCAAGCACTGACTAGATAGGACCGAATTCTACGCCTTATTTTTACGATGGGTATCTCCCATACTACCGAATCCGTCTTAGAAAAATTTCCAGGAAGTGGTCACAGTGTAGTGAACCTCACGCTTGACTTAAGAGCTTTCAAAATGTCGACCGCCACGTACTATCACCAAATTAAACTTGACTGAAGTACGTTTACAAATTTACATAGGTCTGAGGAGTGTAGCACAGTTTCGTGACCTCTGACCCTAGCGATACAATCGGAATATTTAGTGAACATAGACATCTCAGCACTAACATCAAACAGCTGCAGTGTGTACTGAGGACAGAATACTCAGCCCAAAAGACCACCGTGAGCGCAAAAATTCTACATCACAGCAAACGTGTGGTATGTTTCATTTTGTGGAGTGTAGACCCAACCGAGTGGGGAACAACGTGCGTTTACCAGCAAATAAAAGAGCACGAAGTTGATGCAGTTGGTGTGACGCACAAACTGTGGAAAGGACTCTAGCATCTCAGTAGTAACCCTACAAAACAGAAGTGCCGTCAATTATTCTGTTACAATCTGCGAGGATTTTAGCTGATATCTTGCTGCTTACTTCAACATTGAAGAGAACATATTGCCTCCAGCACATTTTGTAAACGCAGTCGCGTTCCTAAGCCATGTTTCTGTCGGTGTTGTGGCATGCGTTTGAAGTTAGATAGTAGCAGATTTTCCCAGCATTCATTTTTGATGGCGTCTAAATTTTTACGTTCAAACAAGGAGAAGATTCTCCTTTTCTTCCGCTTAAGGTTGGTGCACATTCCTTGAAATTAGGTTCATTTTCTCTTGAGTAGAAAGCTTCTATAGTTAAGCTTCGCCATAAAAACGTCTCACAACAAGACGTCAACAGTTATCGCCTCATTAGGGCCGTTGGAAAGTATCAAAAATGTTGCGTGGTTAAATTCTTGTCAACCCAAGGTCAAATTAACAACCTCCAGTATGGGGTCCTCAACAAACTTTCTTGCGTGTGGTGACAGCTGGAACTTCCCTACTATATTACGAAATTTGATTGTGGCGATGCAATGATCCTCAGTTTTTGGCGTGGAATAGGCCTTTGATCACGTGCCTCATGAGTGTCTTCTCATCACAATGACACATCTTGACAACCTTGATCCATAAATTGATTCATTTGTCCCATACATCAAAGACCGTGCACAGGCGGTGAAAATGGGAGATACTTGCTCCATTCTGAGGCTAGCCTCCAGTGGGTTGATTCAAGAAACAGTCCTGGAAACGCTATCCTTTCTTGTGCATATAAAAAACATGGAAATTTATCGAGCATGACACACTATTTGTCACTGACGACGACATAAATGTTGCCCACAATTATTCTTCTTGATTTTTATCTGTATAAAGTGAGAAGTTTCTTACTATTGGAGTCATGATTTCATACTTGCTCGAAGAAGTTTTCAGCTGATAACTCCAACATATAGGTCAACGTATAGTCCATATATTCTAAGAAGTATGGGTTCCACCTTGCTAACCCTGATATCCCGGAAAACTTTACGTGCAAACCTTTTTCGTAAAGTATTCCTACATTTAGCATATAGTTACAAATGAAGTCCGAGCCAGTAATAACATTCCGCTTTTTGAAAAAAGTTTGAACAGCTATCTTACGTTAACAAACACAATGTCTATCTTCAAGCTCTGTGTATACACTGATGACCTCTTTGAGTGTGGTCCAAAAAACCTTTAGCCGTCAGATGCGCATTACGTGGATAACTACCCCGCTGTTTAACACGCCTCGACATATGAACGCGGCGCTTAATAGTAAGCCCAGCAGAACGACGTCATGTAAACTTTAGTTATCAGGCGCTCACTTCATACAGCTCTCTAAACCGTCGTCTCAGTTTTCCGTTTGCCCGAATAAATCACGGGTACATAGCAAAATGCCACAATAAACAGTAGATAAGGTTATATATTCCAATAATAATAGAAAAATAATAATAACATATGAGTTCTTTACCAAAAATTCCGCTACCACATTGTTTGCCATAGTAAATGTTATAACCCCACATTTTCTCATCTAACGATTCCCATATCATCCACAGAGCGGGGAAACTTTCCTACGACGAATGGACGCACGGAACTTCGTCCTAAATGAACGATTCGCGAGATGTTCAACTTTTTGAAGTTTTTCGGGGAATTGACGAAATCATGTATTAGAATATGCCCAATCGTTCGCTGTATTTAGGGATTTCCGCACTGTCTCGCCAAAGACGACCTATCCTGACATTTTCCGGACGCCAATTTTAACCCATGATGGCAAAACACTCCAAAGATCCGTTTGGGCGTTCTTACCGGAGTGACCTTGGGCTAGTAAAAATAATTGTCCATCATACGACCTTGTAGAAAGTAAATTAGTGTAAAATCCCATTTGTTTGAGACTGAATCTGTGAAGCGACCGAACTATATTCTTCTTTGTTGCGTGCGTCAAAGCTTTCATAAACTACAATCATTTGCCTTTTGACCACGTCTTTCTTGACGGAAAGCCTCATGTTTTGCTACGAGTCATTCGCTTTTGTATGTTTTTTAAATAACTGCAATGATCGCGCATAACCCGATGTGCTTCTTACATATGCGTTGAGAAAT
>QNGE01009542.1:0-12547 GCA_008508345.1 Paragonimus westermani
GGTTCTTAACTTGGCACTTGTTTGCTACCAACTTCCATGTGTTTACTGATTACATGGATAGATATTTTATGAGTTAATGTGGAGAGTAAGTCGAGGCGCCCCTTGTTAATCTTCATGCTCGAGCACTGGAGATCATTTGAGATTGTTCAAAATATACGCTTCAATAAAGAACAATGTTGGTGTTGGATTGGAGTGGTATTCGTGCAAGATAAGGTCACAATCTACGAAAGATCGATAGCGGGGTGAGTTGGTGAAATCTGCCGGATAACGTCAACAGTTTGAATATGATTTAGTAGTTGAAGCAAATAACCAGGAATGTAAGGGTGTTTTCATCGTATGTTTTGACTAGCTGTCTGGGATAATACTCTGGCCAGATGAAAACCCCCCTTTGGCCAGAGTCGGTCCCATTCTGGACTTCCGATCTGACTCTTTGCCAGCTCTTGCCAGAGTCAACCTGTTTTGTGAGTTAAACCTGGGCCTGTGTTCAACCAATAACTGCTGGGACATTCACAACAAGCATCCTCCCCCTAATATATCTTGGAACAAGGTTATCCACAACAGTCAGGGCGATCAGTCCAAGGTTTGCTGATGGTAAGTCAGTGACATGAAGGACATGCGGCTTTTGTGCCGAAATAGCACGCTTCTTTGGTGAGTCGGAGAGTGGTATGTGCTTCAATCCACTCAGCCCATCTGTAAAGCTGAGTGAGCACACACATGCGTTGTATTCGGAACACGAGGTTACATTACTGATCTGTCTACCCACCCAATTCCACCGTTGTTGAATATGGACTTTGCAGAACTTTATGGTGGGAGTATAGAATGCCGCCATCAGAGCATCTTCAAGGCCTGTAAGATAGCGTAAAACCCATACTATACATCCTTCTAGGTCTTCTGGCCACCCAGGCTGGTGGAACAAACAAACCAGGGGCGATTTCTTGGCTATTGCTGAGATCATTTGGAGCTCTATCTAATAAGAAAAATACTAGCTACCAGGCGCTCTCACGGTACCCTGCGTCCCAATAAATGACAGTCCGGAGTCAGACGTCAACGACCAGTTGATATCCAACTCTGGTGAAGCACCTATAATGTAGGTTTATAGATCATTTATACGTCATTTTTGCTTATAGGAAACACTTTTATTTCTTCCTAAAGAGTAGCGAGGAGCCAACTGTTTCTTGAAGTGATGTACTCAAGATAGGACTTATAGCACCGGAGACGAGTATTTCTCTTTAGCTGCATTCTGTAGCGGCAAGGAGGGCATTGTTCGTGCGAGCAGTCACAATGCATTCTGAAAACAGGTCAGTTGCTTAGGCCTAGTACACAAGCTTGTCCGAGTGTATGGGGGAATGGAAAGGCAGAACTGGGGGTGACTTCCGCGAACACGTTTAATGCTAAGCGCGAGTAAAATGGGTTGAAATCTAGTGTGATGGCACTTGTTTTCATAGCTAGCACTTAGACTTGTCTCCGGCCGGAAGTAGAGACAATGGGCTTGTGCCCACTGAAGCGTGGTTACTATTTACAGGTAAACAAAGCAAGAAGTGGATAGAAGTACGCCTCTAACAGCAGCTAACCAACACGAACACGGATTCAGTAGCTGACTGACATTATCAAATTTGCCGGGCAGCCACTTGTTCCCTTTGAACACTGACAGCCACCGTGCGTCCGATGTGCGTACATAAGAATTCCTCGGCGTCACGACCGAAGGATATACAGGTGATTGTACCACATAGGCAGTAGACCACATAAACAAAAAAAATGGGACATTGAGGCAGTTTCAGCCTGTTTGAAGTGAGTTACACCGAGCGGAATGTTCTAAAGTGGACATGGGGAGAAGCATTACTCAGGTTTGTCCACCGCAAAACCTTCGTGTGACACGTGGGTCAGAACGTGAGCTGGGGGCCTGCTGGGCACCATCCCTACCAGGTCTAAGGATCGTTAAAGGCCAGAATGACGTAGACAGCCTGGCGAATGAGGCTTCCTTGGATAAGAGTGGAAAGTGGCTTGTCATGTTGGTTCAAACAACAAGAAACTGTTAGATGCCGGAAAATTAGTATCACTTTCATAGAGGGATGATGGTGGGTGACCTGACACAGAAGGCAAACCGCTTGTGGTGTGCGGGTAAGAGGGGTCAAAGAACATTTAAACTAAGGTGAAAACGGCGAGAGAACTAAAGCGTGTCTTTAAACACTGGTCATTACTTTCTCCTTGCTAAGTGTTGCGTCGCCTCACCGCAAGAAATAGGCAAGATAAAACCGGGAAACAAAAACTGGACCCCAGGATGGGTCAGACTTTATTGGAGTACGTCGAAGATTTTCTAGTATCAGCACGTGCAGCGCACAGCAAACTGAGTTCGAGTGGAATATCGTCTGATGTGCTAGAAGGAATTGGTCGAACAATCAAAACCGACTCCAAAACTAATTACAATCAAGCGCAACATAGGGCATCCCCAATGGCAGTGGTTGTCTGTCTCGAGGATGAACGGGGGAAGTGGTCTGCGACGGAAGGGTAGAACGCAGTTACGCTTCACCGGCTTTTTTACAGCCTGGCAATGTGTAGTGGCAGTTCGCAGAATCAGATATGCATGTCACTTGTTAACAGACGATGTAAAAGTAGTAAGGTGTCCTACTGAGACAGCCGCGCATCGGGAACTGGATTAACTGCACCGGAGTACTACCCCATGAGAACCGCAACTCACTGGAGATAAATGTAGAAGTCTACAAAGGCCATAATTGGAATAGCTCTTGCGCACGTGAGGAGAGTTAGAAATTCCATTTTCGTCCAAAAATGGTTGAAATCAAGCTCCTGGGGATCCAGTTAGACGCTAAGTTAAAGGCCGCAACCCGGTGGGTAGTGTTCACGCGAAAGATGCAAAATTTCGTCTGGCAAACTCATTATTCCCTTTGTAGCGTAATGTCAGTTGCCGGATCAGTTCAATTACCTTTGGGTTGCTTGTGGAAAGTTCACCATAATTTGCTTTTCATTCTGCTTCCGAGTGCGTTCTGTGGACAACTACAACCGGATATATACCAAGGCTACATGTAGTGAACCTATTTCTGCTTCGCCCTCCCTAATCACTATCCGATGTTTTCTGAAACACCCGCTTGGCCGACCCTTAATTTAACCCTCACCCGGCTGTTTAAATCCGGTTTTTTCCACTAGATAATGACCTCTTTCAGATATCGTTCGTTGGTTGCGCCGTTCCGGCCGCTTTCCTCGCAGGATGACCTGAATATTCGTTTAACTCATATATTAACGGTATCGCACAAATCGAAGTAATTTTAACTTGTTTCCATGAAGGTTTTTCGAACTTGGGGGATACTCAAAATAGCTTTACTGTCTAAATTAGCTTTCTTGGGATGAGTAACAGTGATAGTGATGATAGTATTACTACTAGTAACACATTTGTTGGACAACCTTTGATGAGGGCGATCAGTGATCATGGGTCCAGGTCAAACATGTAAGCAGTAGTGCTTTATGGAAGGCAATTTCGTTTGTGAGTAGTATAGTGCGTACATTCGGAAACTAAAGGACATGGCTCAACGCCAGGAAGAAGATGGATCAGAAGCGACTGCAGGAATAGCGTATACTCATTTTGGGGATGTGTCACAGCAGCGAATGACGAAATATTCTGACCCAAATGAGTGTACGTGTTAGTAGTCCATGTTTTAACCTAAACTCTAAGGGTATTCAGGCATAACAGCTACTTCGCAGGCCAAGCGTCTTTTGCGGTCGCAACACCAGTGCAGTGCGGCAAACGATGGAACTAACGAAGAACGCAGTTCTATTCCACAATAAATATAACATGTGCGATACTAAATCTTGATTTCAGTTGACTAGCGAGGTTTCGCGCGAAAATGCAACATCCTGTTAAGTTGCTCTTCGTAAGTTTGCGCGGGAAGTGACTGCAATGAAATTAAAGGTCATGTCCAAAACATTTCCGGAAAAATAAAACTTTTTCGTGGGTGAATATGACGGGCACCATGGACATGAGAAAATAAACCTACAAGGACATGGAGTAACAAAAAATCCAAAAATGTGGCCGACCGGTGTGTCGGCAATTTAGCAGCATTTTTTAGTACCCCAAGACAGTCGGGAAGTCAAGCATCTCGCGGATCGCTCGGTCAGCATGAAGATCTCGGCGTTGGGTCTATGAGGCCATTCTCTCGCATACAGCGAAATTTCGGGGGTGAAACTGAATCACGACAACACCCTACAATCGGGAGTATGTAAAATCCCCACGGAGATTGTGTCAAAGATAGCAATATGCAACATTTGAATGCTTTTGTCCGGTATTACTGCCCGTAAGTCTTTTGTTAAAACCTGTGGCATTCGTAAACCATGATCAGAGTATACCGTGGCGGTGACAAAATTTTCTCAGAAGAGGATTACTGCTGGATTTTTACATGTGGAGATCGAGGGGAATGCTTGCAACGGAACAAGTCTTCAAGTGGTTCCGTAAGTGGCTTTATGATAAGAAACCGAGGCAAGCACGAGATGGTGCGAGAATGCACCGTGGTTCTGTTCAGCAGTCTTGGCCTCAAGCGCATTAAACGGGCTACCACTGACAACAACTTGAAAGCATGTCAAGGTAGCTAATTGCATGACAGTGCTGCGGGAGACTCCATTTTCCCGCTGGATTGCTCTAAGAAAGCGGACAGGAATGAAGTGGCGATGCAACAAAATGCCACGCATAGTTACTAGGTTTCGTTCTTACTCTACGGAGTTGTGTTTCAACTATGTCAGGGTTCGAAAATAAACGTGACGCTCGGCAGAAATGAAAAGGTTCCAGACCAGTTATTCCATTTGGCTCCAGTTTTGAAGAAAGGCTTGTTCTGAATGCACAATAACTTCGGTACATCAGAACTTTGACGGTAATTTTACTGCAATGAAGTGGATTATGCTGGACCTCCCTGGCCAGTGAGGGTCGAACTCAAATGTTTGACAACATCCCCGACAGCTCAGATGAAAATTGGGGTAAAATAATCATGAGTGCTAAGTGAAAATTTTTAAGGACAAACCGGCTTGAATTTAGCTGTGACAAATCGTAATATTTCTACACGTAACGTTAGAAATGAGAAAGGAGTGGCGGACAGAAAGTGAAAATGGGAGTCCAATAAGGAATACCGTTCGGCTGAAATCATCAAATTGAAGGGATATGTTCGGATAAAATGAAATAGGTCAGATAGCGCACACAGCGCTCGAGAAATGAGATGGCATACGTTTATTGATGTCCATCTGAGACACGGTAACCATACGCTACCATATGAGGTCCGTGGGCCGGAAATTCCCTCAGTCGTGTTTCCCATCAAGACCCCAGTGACATGGAGTTCTGCTGTGTGTTTTTAAGCAAGAAATGGATTGCCAGATGGTAACCTCTAACCAATTTTGGCATCTTCAGCACATGAGCTGGTTATCCATGTCTGGCAAAATAACATGCCGAATAGGAACGTAGCAACTTAAGGCCGCCCTCTCAGCCCCCAGTTGAAGACCGATCGCACCAATGAACAAGTTTATCTTAAATTAATCCTTAATGTGCGACGATCGAGAGGGGAATAAGCCAGGCAAAGAGATGCGCAAATGGCGCTCATCGGGTACGCAATCAAGAGCATTCATCACATCCGGCAGTGAGCAGCTAATTGCTCTATTTAAACAGTCAGACTTTGTAATATGAGCAAATACTTCCAACTGGCATACAATGTGGGAAATTCTGCCGAATAAACTTGTCGAACCCACCTTATAATATGTTGCAGTGACAGGGAGTCCACTGCGCGCTGGTTATCTGTTCGCGTGAGCACCCTGATACAAAATGAGGTGCGATAATTGGATGGTAATTGCTGACACCCTATCGCACGCCATTTCCGTTGCAACACGTAATAAGAAGTTTCCCTTGAGTCGAATACCCAGCGGATTACTCAGTTAAACTGAGATCCAATGTTTGGTTAATTTTAGAAGGCGCTCAAACATGTTGCCGTCAGTCACTCAGCCTTGGACGCTTGAGAAACCCTCTTCCGCTTGCGAGAATTGTGGAAGTGGTCCAGGAGCCTCCAGGTGTGTACAAAACGTTGTCGATTAGTTTTAACTATAGTGATGACGTTGATGGACAAGTAGGTATATCGACAAGGTTAATTAGGTTGTTGAGTGGTCTCTGGAAACATCGTAACGGTAGCTAAATACAGAGCACAGACACCAAAATCCCGCAACAAATATTAATACGAACAAACCACCCTTCAGTGGGATGTACGAAAAACGATCACAGAATTCGAAACAATAATTGGTTGAAGGGGCACTATCGGGCGAAGAGTTAAAAGTTTAACGCGAACAGCCACATATTTCGGAAGGGGCGGTCAGCGACAACGGTAAAATGGTACTATAAGTGTAAGAGCCGATTGCTCCAGGCTGGACAAATATTATAACACAAAAGTGCATGGACACCCAACAAGTTCTTCTGTGTTGAAAACAGTGGAAAGTGTATGCCTCGTGTGTTTCACACCAAAATTTGCCAGTGGCTTCCAAAATGACTCTGAGACCGATAAAACGATGCGGAGAATTAAGTTTGTGTTCCAAAAGGGCGAAATCAAGGGGAAATTGTGAGGGGAGGGAATTAGATGCAACAATTGGGACCTGGAAGACTTTTTCCAATTTCTCGAAAAATTCAACAACTAGAGATTACGCAACTCATCAACCGGCTATCGGAACATTTGCGCCCCGTAGGTTAGTTTAGCGCCTTCTAGCTCCTTTGTTGCTATGATGAAGGTCAAGCCAACACATCGCACCACATTGGACTTCAACACAACTGGTTGCTATGTGCCAGATAAACCGTCGAAGATGAAAAACATCCCACGTGTTTCGCAGAGTGCGCTGTTTACTTGGGCAAGAGGCCAGCCCAGCGAGTGATAGACGAACCACATAAGCTGCGCACCAACACATACCGCCACTATGACGTTCTTACTCAGTTTTACTCCGTTTTGTTTGTCTCGCGTAGCGCCTGCAGCACACTGTACTACGCACACGTGTGACGTGATAAAAATATTAACAGAACGATCCCAAATTAACGGTGTTACGCACAAGTGTTAACTTGTCTTCTAACGCCGGTGATTGACAGCTAACTGAAACATACCATTGTTGGGTTAAATTTCAGCTCCATTGCTTCACAGCATCAACTGGGCTTGGAACGCTTCAACCACTGCATACTTAATGCCATTAGGCATCTTATGAATATTGTCTATCCTTGATAGGCTCAATTCTTGACTTCATATGTTATTCTGTATCCAGATTCATTGCAGTGTATTTAGGTTTCCCATCGCACTCTATATTCATTTCTTTATTCTGCATGTCATCCAGAAAGCGTGGAATCCTAGCATCATGTTTCAAAATCACGTGTATAGTTTTCACACAAGAGGCACTGATTAGAACTTGAGATCAGGTATAGCACTGCACCATGAAGCCGACGGGAGTTAGGTATTTTCAGAGTTGGACCGGTTATTGCCAGCAGGAATTCGCCCATCTAAGTTTTGTATTCTTTACTTGTCCATCTTTGTCGAAACTTCGTGGTCAAGCTATACTGCTTACCCACCTTCCTAAGTGTCTGTGCTAGACAAGTAATCCGGCTACACTTCGTGATGTTTAATCCCTTGAAGTTACCTTCAACATCAAACTCGTAATTGTCACTTGAAGTGACAAATCGTTCGGCGGCAAGGCAACAGAAGCAAATCAGATCTTTGTGAAGGATCTTCCACGAGGGCGTTGAGTAACACGTAGCGATAAACCAATGATTCCAACTATTTAAAACAAGATAGTAATGCTATGCTACGGTATTACTGAACAAACTGTCGAAGTTAACAGTTAGACAAACCTAACGGCCTTGATCGACGGATGGTCTCCGGGGAATGAATCACGATTTGGTGCAGAACAGGCCAAAAATGAACTATAATTACAAAATAAGACATTCATATCCAAAAGAGCTCTTCCGAAGTGTCATCGGGTTCAAGGGCAATGGGGGTGAGCCGATCTTGAGAAAATGGGGATGCACGCACCACTCAAAGTACAATGGAAGACAACTGCCTATTCGCACAACTACCAGATGAACATGGCAAAGACAAAGTCGTCCAAATCAAGGTCCAGTTAACGTTCAGGAAAAAGGAGATTGAATTTACATGACTAAACACACGGGGTATGATCTCGGGTAGGATTTTCACAATTGTACGAATGTCTGAACCGATCTGAGCACATGCCTTAACTCGACACGATGTTTTCGTTCAGTAGTTCATGAACGTCTAACCGGCACCGAAAAAGACAGCCACTCCTATAGAAATCCAGCCCATGCTCAATATCTGACGCAGACCATTCGGGATGGCAGACATCCACCAAAACCGTCCTGGCATACGCTCATATCTACAATCAAATAGGCCCCGGGGACAACCTGGGAACAAAAAGTCGTGGCGTCATTAGGGTTTTCTGGATTTTCACGCGAGCCGTTTATCCGTAATAATAGTGCTCAAGTTTACCAACCTTATGCACAGTGCCTGTCTCGGACTAGTTCGTGTTTGTGATTTCTCGGACAACGTCTCGCTCGCTAGCCCGTTAAAGGAAGTACACAGCGTGTATTTGCGTTCTTTTTGCGCCAGCATTTTGCTTCATAGGATGACATTACTTGGGCGAGTGCTCGATTGGACTGTCCCGTATAAGGTTGTCAGGGTGCAGTATATCCACCAGCGGGATCCAGGGTCTTCCGGGCACATCACACAATTTTTAGCTACCCCGAGCCCGTACCGTTTAGACAAACTTCCCGGTTTAGTGGGTTATCTAATCTTTCTTATCACGTTCCACTTTTAATTATCCGTTTAGTACAGCTGTTCACCGATGTGCTGCGAGGCAAAGTAGGCACTTTCTTCCATAACCATCATACAGATTCACAGAAGGAGAAACGAATTCTTTGTTTTTCATCAACCGGGTCAACACTTCGAAGAATAACTCGCCACAAAAATCACTGAGACCCACGGGGGTGCAAATAATCTTACGGGGTCGTACACATGTTGGAACAATCTGCTTCTGACGTTCCACTGGAACGAAGCACGTGGGGTGGATGAAACGATTAAACTACATAAAACCGGGGTACGAAATAGCGGCGGAAGCCAGGAACTGGACTTACCAAGGGTGGACCGTGTTCTCACATTGTTGGTAAATAGTGTTTGAAGAGTTCCAAGTGTATCTGATGCCGCGAAGCAGTAGGGCTGAAAATTTTTCAAAAAGTAGCATGTTAAGCCTGCAACGCCTTAGTCTTACTGTCCGTGATAGGATACCCTAGGGATCGATAGCGTCCTAAAAATTCCATGGAAAGAACTTTGAGCACTTAGAGGAATTCATAATAGTTCCAAATCGGTAAAAAGTTCAGGCACTGCACGGAACTGTTGTCCTTATTTCCACTCACCCTGGCTAGCGATCAATACATCGTAGATGTGAACGTTAACAAAACCGAAATCATAGGTAGCCAGGTAGGGAGAGTTTCGAGAAGCTACGGCAACGTTGCAAAGAACAGGCGGAATTAGAAGAGACTCAGTAAGACTAAAAAGAGATAATATCGCTGGTTCAGAATATAACAAGTTGCCGAAAATGCAGTGTAATGGGAAACCTAAATACACTGCAATGAATCTGGATACAGAATAACATATGAAGTCAAGAATTGAGCCTATCAAGGATAGACAATATTCATAAGATGCCTAATGGCATTAAGTATGCAGTGGTTGAAGCGTTCCAAGCCCAGTTGATGCTGTGAAGCAATGGAGCTGAAATTTAACCCAACAATGGTATGTTTCAGTTAGCTGTCAATCACCGGCGTTAGAAGACAAGTTAACACTTGTGCGTAACACCGTTAATTTGGGATCGTTCTGTTAATATTTTTATCACGTCACACGTGTGCGTAGTACAGTGTGCTGCAGGCGCTACGCGAGACAAACAAAACGGAGTAAAACTGAGTAAGAACGTCATAGTGGCGGTATGTGTTGGTGCGCAGCTTATGTGGTTCGTCTATCACTCGCTGGGCTGGCCTCTTGCCCAAGTAAACAGCGCACTCTGTGAAACATGTGGGATGTTTTTCATCTTCGACGGTTTATCTGGCACATAGCAACCAGTTGTGTTGAAGTCCAATGTGGTGCGATGTGTTGGCTTGACGTTCATCATAGCAACAAGGGAGCTAGAAGGCGCTAAACTAACATACGGGGCGCAAATGTTCCGATAGCCGTCTGATGAGTTGCGTAATCTCTAGCTGTTGAATTTTTCGGGAAATTCGAAAAAGTCTTCCAGGTCCCAATTGTTGCATCTAATTCCCTCCCCGCACAATTTCCCCTTGATTTCGCCCTTTTGGGACACAAACTTAATTCCCCGCATCGTTTTATCGGTCTCAGAGTCATTTTGGAAGCCACCGGCAAATTTTGGTGTGCAACACACGAGGCATACACTTTCCACTGTTTTTAACACAGAAAAACCTGTTGGGTGCTCATGCACTTTTGTGTTATAATATTTGTCCAGCCTGGAGCAATCGGCTCGCACACTTTTAGTACCATTTTACCGTTGTCGCTGACCGCCCCTTCCGAAATATGTGGCTGCTCGCGTTAAACTTTTAACTCTTCGCCCGATAGCGCCCCTTCAACCAAATATTGTTTCGAATTCTGTGATCGTTTTTCGTACATCCCACTGGAGGGTGGTTTGTTCGTACTAATATTTATTGTGGGTTTTTAGTGTCTGTGCTCTGTATTTAGCTACCGTTACGATGTTTCCAGAGACCACTCAATACCACTGAACAACCTAATTAACCTTGTCGATATACCTACTTGTTCATCAAGTCATCACTATAGTTGAAACTAATTGACAACGTTTTGTACACACCTGGAGGCTCCTGGACCACTTCCACAATTCTCGCAAGCAGAAGCGGGTTTCTCAAGCGTCCTACGCTGAGTGACTGACGGCAACATGTTTGAGCGCCTTCCAAAATTAGCCAAACCTTGGATCTCAGTTTAACTGAGTAATCCGCTGGGTATTCGACTCAAGGGAAACTTCTTATTACGTGTTGCAACGGAAATGGCGTGCGATAGGGTGTCAGCAATTACCATCCAATTATCGCACCTCATTTTGTATCAGGGTGCTCACGCGAACAGATAACCAGCGCGCAGTGGACTCCCTGTCACTGCAACATATTATAAGGTGGGTTCGACAAGTTTATTCGGCAGAATTTCCCACATTGTATGCCAGTTGGAAGTATTTGCTCATATTACAAAGTCTGACTGTTTAAATAGAGCAATTAGCTGCTCACTGCCGGATGTGATGAATGCTCTTGATTGCGTACCCGATGAGCGCCATTTGCGCATCTCTTTGCCTGGCTTATTCCCCTCTCGATCGTCGCACATTAAGGATTAATTTAAGATAAACTTGTTCATTGGTGCGATCGGTCTTCAACTGGGGGCTGAGAGGGCGGCCTTAAGTTGCTACGTTCCTATTCGGCATGTTATTTTGCCAGACATGGATAACCAGCTCATGTGCTGAAGATGCCAAAATTGGTTAGAGGTTACCATCTGGCAATCCATTTCTTGCTTAAAAACACACAGCAGAACTCCATGTCACTGGGGTCTTGATGGGAAACACGACTGAGGGAATTTCCGGCCCACGGACCTCATATGGTAGCGTATGGTTACTGTGTCTCAGATGGACATCAATAAACGTATGCCATCTCATTTCCCGAGCACTGTGTGCGCTACCTGACCTACACCATCTTATCCGAACATATCCTTTCAATTTGATGATTTCAATCGAACGGTATTTTTCACTGGACTTCCGTCTTCACTTCCTGTCCGCCACTCATTTCTCATTGTTACTGTTACGTGTAGAAATATCGCGATTTATCACAGCAAAATTCAAACCGGTTTGCTTTTAAAAATTTTCACTGATCACTCCCGATTATTTCACCCCAATATTCTTGTGACCTGCCGGAAATGTTGTCAAACATTTGATTTTGACCCTCACTGGCCAGGAAGGCCCAGCATAATCCACTTCATTGCAGTAAAATCTCCGTTAACTTTCTGATGTACCGAAGTTATTGTACTTTCAGAACAAGCCATCCTTAAAAACTGGAGCCAAATGGAAAAACTGGTCTGGAACCTTTTTATTTCTGCCGAGCGTCACGTTTATTTTCGAACCCTGATATAGTTGAAACACAACTCCGCAGAGTAAGAACGAAACCTACTAACTATGCGTGGCATTTTGTTGCATCGCCACTTCATTCCTGTCCGCTTTCTTAGAGCAATCCAGCGGGAAAATGGAGTCTCCCGCAGCACTGTCATGCAATTAGCTACCTTGACATGCTTTCAAGTTGTTGTCAGTGGTAGCCCGTTTAATGCGCTTGAGGCCAAGACTGCTGAACAGAACCACGGTGCTTTCTTGCACCATCTCGTGCTTGTATCGTTTTTAAGGTTCAGCGCCGGTAACTCGAAATCTGGTTTAAATTTCCTCGGTGTCCTTGTCTATCCATATTTTTGCTATCTTGGTGCCCGGTGCATCA
>QNGE01009543.1:0-12544 GCA_008508345.1 Paragonimus westermani
AACGGCTTGAAAGGCATGGTGACTACACACGAAACTTTGGAAGTGGGTACCCAAAAACAAATAATACTCGGTACCGACTTCCAGTATGAAATGAGACGGCAAACTACAGTGGTTTAGAATCAGTGTTGAATAAAGTCTACCAGTTTTCGGCCTACGTACGTACAACGTGACGAGCTTTGAACCACAATTCTTTGTGATCCACCTGTCCAACGTACGTGGTTCTATTGAAAGGCAATTCTAGACTGGGTTACATGGGTATGTACGTGGCGTAGTCATATGTAGAATAGGAGTTAACTGCCTATTTGACAATGAAAGCTCCTAGTTTAAGAGGCAAGGAATAGGTCACTTGACACGTTGTTCAAGACAACTTAGGTTTCATAAACGCGTGGATAGATGGAAAGATTGAAGTGATGATATTATGTGGTGGCACTACTCAAAAAACTATGGTGATGTTGTGGAATTCCGTTTATTTTGCAGGCTTTTGGAGTAGCACACTGGGTCTTGCAGAAATAAAACTCCAGACTCGATTACGTGGTGTTTTCGGACGGTGTCCAGTTGGAAATTCAATTTGCTCCATTCCCTGCCAGCACATGTGTCCGTTCTAACCGGCACCACAATATTAGTGGGCACAAACAATCCTGGGAAAATTTCTGTGAAAAACAGCTGAAAATGTGACAGGAACAGATAGGCAAGTAACAAAGATGAGGTGAGAAGTGCCTCCACGTTCGATGAACATAGCAATACCAGAAGTGTGTCCAGCTTAAACGGTTTATTTTTTAATGAAATGTGTTAGGAAGCTATGAACTAGAAATTCGTTTGGAATAGTTACATACTGCTGACCTCTTGAACAACAAATCTGGTAAAAGCTTTTAAGAAGTGGTTAAACAAGGAATACATGTCACGTGTCTTAAAAACGCCTCGTTTCTTCTGCGGATCGTAAAAATATCAAAGTAGTGGCAGTACACTTGGTTGAGTTGAGTGTTTGGGGCATTCTCCAAGCCCGCTACATCATGCTTATTACAATTGTGTATATCCNGGAAGCTATAAACTAGAAATTCGTTTGGAATAGTTACATACTGCTGACCTCTTGAACAACAAATCTGGTGAAAGCTTTCACGAAGTGGTTAAACAAGGAACACATGTCACATGTCTTAGAAACGCCTAGTTTCTTCTGCGGATCGTAAAAATATCAAAGTATTGGCAGTACACTTGGTTGAGTTGAGTGTTTGGGGCATTCTCCAAGCCCGCTACATCATGCTTATTACAATTGTGTATATCTCTCAGGCGAACGGTTAAAGGGCCGATGTACTTAACTCTTTGTAACTGTGCTTTATTCACCCTGAGATGCCAGATTCACCTTGAGCAGCTGCTTGTTGTTCAAACGCTTGTCGAGTCGTATTGACACTCGAAGAAGACATAAGACAGTGACCTGGTGATGTTAAAAAGTACACTGTTAAACACAGAGCACTGCGATCAGAATGACTGTATGCAATGATCGAAGTGAGCAGCTCCAATGCAGAGTGGACCTGTACGCAGGTACTCAGGGGATACGGTTACCTCATTTACGTATACATAAATAGTAAATGGATGTTGGGAACTGCCTGCTCTAAATGATACCGATTCCACTCGAGGTTACCCATATATATGGCACATCTTTTTATTGGTAATTTTGTATGAACAACATACACAAAAACACAACTTACAGTTTGGCTGATTGAGCTGTCACTATATTTTGTCCCACCAATGAAAATCTGCCAGTGTTGCGCTCTGTAATCGAACTGCTGTAACAAACGCATTTGTATGCCCACGCCTGCGCATCATCTTCCAAGTCAGTATCCCACATCTGTAGCGAAAAATCAGTAGTTTAAGGCATATTAAATTGTATCTAAAGGTATTCTAAACAACTATTCCTATTCATTGGCTCACGTTAGCTCGGTGGACATTACTGCGGCTACCGGTTGAAGTCCTCGGTACCATGATCACTCTTGAGTTGGCTTGGGTAGCCTATAAATATCAAGCACTTACGTACGACCTATTGTGTAATGCAACGGCAAATCCCCTTATGTGCAAAAGCTGTGAATTTGGTCGCTAAAGCAACTTCCAACGCGTATAAGCGGCATCTAGACTGGTCGACTGGGTTTTTACAGCCGAGGGGATGAGTATGGTGTCTCATACACTCTACTTATACAGAGACATTTGACATTTTGTGGGAATATGAACCCCCGAAATGATACTTACTCTACTAATGGAAAATACAATTACATACACAACTTTGAACGGCAAATGATGATCAATCAGACTGCTGACTCCTGCACATAACTCACATATCACTATTTCACGTGCAGGTCATATTTAACATAGAAGGTCGAATAGGGGATTAATCAAGCTGGATTCCCCAGGTGACATAAATGAACGCAGTTAATCTGACCAATAGTTCGCGTCCGTTCCAACGGCAAGAAACTACATAATGAGAGAAGTGAAACACGAATGAGTATACACAAACACCTCGTCTGCGATCTTGATTATTTTGACTCAGCAGACAGTGGTTGAACATGTGTTAAATGTCTAAGGTTTTAATCTTTGATTTCTGTGATTTATCGAAACTATCGAACAACTGACCGGGTGTAGGCCTAATCGCGTTGGTCTGAAATAAACCAGTACGGTGCTTAATTGGAGTGTTTTGTATGAGTAGACACACGTATTCATATCAAACACTGGTCACTAGTTACCGGCTTTTCCTAGTAAGCAGTATTGTTTGGAACACGCAACTACAGCGCAAAATCTGTCTGTTCCAAGTCGAAATCATTTAGTGAACAAACTGCAGGAAGAAATTAGGAATGATGTGCAGACCGTACGATTTAAAGCATAGATCCAGCGACGGACATGTACGGTGGGAATGTTTCATTTCGTCAAATTTATAACTGGCTGAATTATGTCCAAGCTGATCTTCAAAACTGAATGAGTGCAAAAGATTATCTCTTTTCAGTAAATTGAACAAAACAGTTAGGAGACGAACACTAGTAGATGCTAGCATTTCCTAATGGTTCGTCAGCACAAAGTAACCAATAACATGGTAAACCTGCAGTTTAACGTGTACGGTACTTGACGGGAAGGGTATGATCAAAGAAACCAACAACAAAAACAAGAACTCCCAGTCGTGTGATCTGAATTACACTCTCTGCTACTCAGACCCATGACAACCTCAAGTCCACAAACAACTGTTTTCGTGCACAAAACAAATTTGAACTGGTTTATCGCGACGGCTTCAGTCAATTTTAGAAACCGCGGGTAGTGGTGGCGCACTATGATGGCGATGGTTTGGGCCAAATAGCCAGTTGACAGGATGTGTCGTCCTATCGACGGAGCCGGGGGCGTACGATTCTCTGTGACTACGGTGTCCGGTTGTGAGAACTGCTTTTGAACGGTACGTGTTTCTTCATTCTCAATCGATCAGTTCTGCCTATGTGACTTCCTCCGCATTCACATGAGAAGGGGCTAAACATGGTATGATTTAGCGCCAATAGGCTAATCTTCTTTGACCGTAGGCATAGGTAGTCTGTTAATCTGACTGAGGACGTTCAAATCGGCGAGAGTGTAAGTCCGTTTCAACACGAAGACAATTCGTGGGTTGCTCGCAACGTCGTGATATCCACTTTAGAGGGTAGCTCAGTATACACTAATTTCTTGGAGACTTCATCATTTTTACTGCTTGTGGGCCGTCATTCACTGTGACGCTGCATAAAGCTTCTGGGGGCACCTATTGCTTCCCAGAGTCGTCTTAAACAATTCTAGATCTTGCTGAACACAGTCAGGTATGCAAATATCACGTGCTCTAGTAAACAATGTTCTCATTGCATCCCGCTTATATTTCACCATGTTGAAACCAGTGAAGTGAATATACTGATCAGGCCATATTGGTTCCCTGTGGATGCTGCGTATTGTTGCTCCGTTGGTCCTTCCTATGATAAGCATGTCCAAGTAAGGCAGACTTTCATCAGCCTCTGTTTCGCACGCCACCATGAGTTTGGGATGGACGTCCTTAAGTCGCAGAACAAATTGTTCCGATAGCTCCTGACTTTTGGAAAAGACTAATATATCACTACACAGCGTCTGTAGTATGGTACTTGTGAGCTGATATCACCCAACCGACCTTCCACCACGATCACGAGAAAGCTAACCAGAAGGGGGCCTAATGGACTGCCCATCGCCATTCCGTCGATTTGTCTGTACGATGTGTTTTGGAAATTACAACTGACGTTCTCCGTACGCACTAGAAGTAACGTTTTCAGATTTTCTGTTGGGATCAGCGTATGGATATTTTCCGCGAAAATCCGTCCACACACAAAGTCAGTAGTTTCCCTCAGGGGGACAATGGTAAACAGACTGAACATCTATAAAGCACACGTGTTCATACTTGATAGTGATTCGATCTAACTCATCCGCAAGTTCCATGGAGTCATTGATATTAAAGCTGTCAAGTTTCTGAATGGTTGGCATCAAAATCTTGACCGACCATCTAGCCAGTTTGTGCTGAGGTGAATCAAACATGGTTAATACAGGTCGAAGCGGTATATCTCGCTTGTGAGTCTCGGGAAGACTGTACACTTGAGGCAACGAGCAGCCGCTGGGTTTCAGGTGTTTGCACGTCTTTTCATAAATCCAGCCATGTTTAAGGATTACTGCTAACTAGTGACACTCTTTCTCCTATTAGACATGTTTTCCTCCTTGTCTAGAAGTCTCAATTTACCTTCATTACTCAGGATTGATATCATTTTTATGCACAGCTCATCTCGTCTCTGACTGCTGCTCAAGAGCTTTTGTCTGACTTGAAGATTGCAACGTTTTTTCATTCGAGTTCCCGCAGAGCCCGAGTGTGCCGAGTTGTTATCGAACGTTTGTCGTTCACACAACAGTATTAGCAAGACCGGATGTTACTGCGTACCACTAAGACGAGTAATAAATGTTTTACTTGGAAAACACCGATCCAGTGAATTGGATCGCAAGTAGTCCCTAGCTGGACCCGATTAACATTCTCGGGGTTGATGGTCTGGCATGCTCAGTAATGATATTACTTGCGCATTAATATTGGAGGCGATAGAAACCATCAAATAGGCATAGAGTAGGTCATTATCCTCGCATTTGCCTTCTCTGACAACATGCACATACAGTCAACAGGAAGTTTGTGGAGACAACGAAGTCCGTAGTACATTTCTGGGGCGATCTGTTCCACTTAGGATGCAGACTTCCGTGTGGATATCAGACAAGACAGTTCTAAACTATTTCACGCAATTGGTAGTTTTGAAGCAACCAAAATGTACTCCAAGATCCAAAGTTTGGATATTTAATGGCAAATAATTACATTACAGTTGGGCGAATTAGACAAAACATACGTCCATAGAATCAAAAGATAGGGTACAATAGAGCATTTTCCCACACCCGTTGTATTTGCACATAGCATGACACGTGAACGATAAAAGGTGCATAAATATGCACAAATGTGAAATGAGAGTAAAGCATACAATTTATTAGAAAGGCGGCGACCATATTTTGAACATACAGACATAGTCCGTGATTTTAGCGCAGTAGGGCTTCAAGGAATTTACAAGAATTTGAACGCGGCAACTGTACCACATTCCAATGAACAGTGATTTTGTACCCCTACGACAGTCAGTTTCTAACAATTGTTTTATTTGTGACGAGCAGGCTTTGTCAGAAGGCTAAGTGAGTTGTGCAATCGATTGAATTATTGGTCTTTGAGTGTTCTTAAATTACTGATGTGTAGTCGGGGATTTGGTTCATTTTCAAGTTGACTATAACTCACACTTGATTGCAGCGTTCGCATTCAGATGGACTATCCAGCCAGCCCCTTTCGAAAAGAAGCACTAGACTCGAGTTTCGCTCTCATTAGAGCTCGTCAGTAGTGCATATCATTGCTACGGCCGGGATTTGAACTCCGGACATTCCAATCATGAGGCAACCGTGTTAACCACTGCGCCATTGACCTCACATTAGGCACGACCGAATCATCAAATCTGAACGCTCAACCACTCTCGCTTGTGAGCAATGATCAGGTTGCCCGATCGTCTCGAGAGGAGACACAGTTACTGCCTGTTAACTCCAATCGATAACCCCGCGATTAGGACTTCCGAGACAGGTCGAGATCACAGAACTCATTAAACCTGCAAGGCGATATTTTAGATTACTGATGAGTAGTCGGGGATTTGGTTTATTTTCAAGTTGACCATCACTCACATTTGATCGCAGCCTTCGCATTCAGAGCGACTTTCCAGCCAACCGGTGTCTTTCGAAAAGAAGCACCAGACTCGAGTTCCGCTCTCATTGTTTTGTTTATTCTTGTTCGAAGTATCATTAATTTTGTTATTCTGTTTCCTGTGAAATTTGCTTGAAGCCTGTGTATTATGAATATTGCTTTGTCCATCTTAGCTTGTGTCCGTTGTTGTGTTCGTCGGAGCCTCTGTCGATAGGACAATTTGGGTAAAGCGGATTTAACCTAATTCACGCTTGCATACTACGTTGATCGATGCTAATTGATCACGGACGTCTTCAGCATATCGTTCGTAGATTTTCGCGTACGACAAAACAGTCATTCATTTCAATCCAGTCGTTGGCATGAAAGCGTCGTCACAGACAAATATGAGCAGGGAGGCTTTCACATTATATTTTATTTTCAACATACAGGCGCACAAGTTAGATCGTCTACACTTTGGTTCAATTTGTTCATATGGACAAGTTAGTTCAGCTTACAGACAACCTTTGCTGCCACTGGTGGTCTCGAGATTCAGATTAATTTATTTAGATTCTCGGTTGAAATCGTTGAACATAAGTTTATAAGATTTTGACACCACAATGTACTCAAGAATGCATTTGGAATGGGCTCACTTGCCAAGCCTGTTTTCCGTGTTCTGGTTCGTTATGAGCAGAACTTCTGTCGAATTCCGAGTACAGGGCCCAAGAATGTTCGAACTCTTACAAGATGGTGTATCCAGACGGGTAGTCCTGTTCACGTATTATTCAGAACCAGAATCAGGCAAAAAAATTGAGGGCAAGCAGTGAGACATAATTATCGGTATTTTTTCTGTTTTCGTGGATCTGCCTCTTCCCCAAACGGTCATGCCTTAAATGAGAACGGTTTTGACTCAAGATAAAGCTACCGATGTCGTCGCAATCGAAATAGTTTTGAAACTGAACACCCAACCAGACAGAGCCGCCGTCGCCGCTTATGGTGGCCGGGTCGATAGTCTAAGGTACACATGACCGGAGGCATTAATGCTACAGGATGTCCTCCTCACGACGCCCGCTAGTAGCCTTAAACATCTACAGCCTGCTTACGCCACACACCAGGTAGTTTTTACAGGTGGTTACGTGGTGATAGTTTGTGGGACTTATGGCTTTGTCAACCTATGTAAGCGACTGTTGTTTTTCCGCGGCCAAATTGATTTAGCATGCCTTTTTGAGTGCAGAGTGCAAGAACACAAAATGTACTTCCACTCTCAAGTTTCTGAAACGTAATTGAAGGAAATAATAGCTAAAACATAGCTGGGTAACACATAGGTTAAAGCAATCCACCGGAAGTAATACAAGCGGAAACTATACACATAATCCAAAAAGGGTTTAATTCAACCTCAGAGTTGCAAGAATAATCCATACTAGAGCCCACACATTCCCTGATATGGTCAACCACTGCATTAGGTTTCATATAGCATGGCCTAACATCTGATGCTATCTTGCTGTGGTAGGAACAATTTTCACACTATTCGAATGACTGATGACATACGTCCACTCAATGGTACAGTTTAGACCGAAGCTTTCAATGGTTGTGTATGATGATGTTTATGTTTATGGCGTTATAGCATTCACAACACAAAGAACTAATGGTGGAACTGTACAGGTTGACTTTTTATCAAGAACCATGAAGCAGATCTATTTTCTGCTGGGTTAAGATGAGTTGATGATTGATTCAGCTTACCGCGTTTCTTTTATCACAGGAATATCTTTATGGGAAACGTTTGGAGGATCTAACCGACCACGAGCTAATGGTAAGTGTATTATATAAGAGACCACTGCATTGAGGGAATCACGGACGACCCAGAGGTGTACCATCTTGAACACTGTGCTGTGTTTTACTTCTCAAGCAGCTGCGCAGCGCGAGTTGCAATTAAACTAACAATCTGGAGTTTGGGAACTTCAGTTCAAGATGGTTTTTCTTATTATGTGAGTGAACAAAACATTCTTACCAGGTAGTAAGTGGGGAAAAACTCTGAATTGGACTTGCAAGGCTTTTGACTTTCGGCTGAACTGAAATGCAACCTTTCAGTCTATAACGGCAAATAAACACATAATCCATTAGCATTTATATAAAAGCCGATTTCCATGTTATGTGCCTTTGTTAACGGATACAATTTCTGGGCCACTATTACCCCGGCAGTCACCAACATGAACCAAGAGATAGATGCAGGGAAGGCATAAATATATATACACATATGTCTGCGTATGATACAAATGTTGGCCTACGCATACCTAGATTTTCACTTGGCGAATAATTTAATCGCTTCGTCAACAGTCATCTTCTCCGTCCTCATTTCATAAGCTTGGGTGTGGGAGAAATTCGTTTGTGACAACAAGCCCACATTCATCAGTCAACGATTCGGAATTTTTCCCGTGCCAGTTGCGTCAAACGGAATCCTACAACAGTCAGCCTTATAAATACTTGAAGTCGTTCAACAAAAGCACCGAAAAGCGAATGACGACGAGTGTGCTTCAGCAAATATTTTCGTTTATTGGCCAAATGGACTTTTGAACAATGGTTGGTCTGTATTCTTAGGACTACTTTCTTGTTGGTTCCACATTAGAACAACTGCATCGAGTGTCAAAACAGCAGTTACCAGGAAGAGAATGCAGAAGTTTGGAAGCTCGAAACTTACAAGCGTCTTTATATATATATATATATATTTGTTTGATAACGGATCCTAGTGTGGATTTGAAAGGTCACAATAAATCGTTCACCACTCAGTGTCTACCCTCTTTTTGATTAATCTAAAGATATATATATATATATATCGAGGTCGAGACATCTAATCGTGGGTGTAGTAGTTACCCGTTACTTTACAGAATTAAGGGGTTGATCCATTTTTGGGGATGAGAGGGTAACGAACGGACAACCGGCTCGCATTCAACGGCAGTTAGCCAGAAGAACACAGGTGGTTGAAGCGGGCTACCCGAGATTATTTCGCCAAAGAACATTCATCCTGAACCGAACAACAAGTCCGGGTAAACAGCAATTCCACATCAGCCTGCCTCAATCTGGCTACAACACTCTAGAATGCAAACTTAACAGTGTCAAGCCGACGTTGAGTGACACTTAGAAGCGAATGGACAGGAAGTACTGTCTGGACAGCTCCCTGTCCGATTGTAAGTGGATGAATGGGAAACAGCTGTCTTGCAATTTGGCCACATGTATCTCTTTTTCGACTGTCCGGACCCCAATTACAACCTGAATCGAACGGTTTATTTGTGGATCCAAATGATAAAACATTCAAGTACGTCCCACTTATTCACAATTATGACGGTACTTACCAACAGAGGCATCCTTAAAGGAGGTGGTTGCACTCCAAGACTGCATTTTTGCAAGCGCATACGCAATAGGTTGTGCATAGCCAGTATTTGATGTTTACTCTTCTCGCTCGGGGGTTGTTGTGCAGTCAACGGTTTTGAGCACAATATTACACAGAGCAAAATCCAACATAGCACCCGGCACATTGTTTAACCGTTCAGAGTACTAAGCAAACTTGTTAAGTTTTTATACTAAAAATTGTTTAGGCCTACCGCTGACATACAGCGCGATCACTAGACGAAAGCATCGATTAGCCACAATAAACAAGTTGCTTCCAAACATTGTGTTGCGCAGATGACAATAATGGCATCTGCACTCCGTTTGTTGGAGGTTAGTAAATTTGAGCCTAGAGCCATATTTGTCTATCGATTCTTCAGGTCTCAATCCGTCTGTCACAAACTAATATGAAATGTGCAAAAGGACCCCATGCTGACGACTGCAACCCAGAATCAGAGCTTTGCAGTTGCGGAGCGAATACGTACAAGGTCAAGGTATATTGTGAGAACAGTGAACTTTCGCGTCATCATTTCTAGTTGCGCTACGTCACCATGCACTGTGAAGGTAAGTAGAAATGAAGGAGTTCGTTGATTCAAAGGAATTATGGGGAAATACGTAACATCTTTCAGGGTGGGCAAAAAGTCTAGTTCAATGCTGTGCACTCGATCCTGTACACTGCTTTGTACAGTTCACTTCATTATCTAACACATTTTTCTTGTGACAAGATTCAGTGTTACTTTCCAACCGATATGGTCGGAATACTTTAAAATATCGAACGCATTTTCTCAAAGGAGAATATGAAACAAAACTGAAGGTTCTAGCTGACTTGAAACGAACTGATGGTGGATTGACTGAAATCTCCACAGTATATGAATCGCCAATGTGTGAACAACTAACGATTGTTTGATGTCTGTTCTGAGAAACAGTGGATCGGAATAGTCTCAATATGAAAACGAGTTAGTATGTTTTTCCCGAATTCAATTGCATCGTTGATGGACCTAAAATGATATCAGTCTTGAATGAAATAGTGTGATGATTGCCATTGAACATATACTTTCACGTTGATTAGTGAGGTTCAGGTTGTACTCTTGTGATACGGCGCGTAATTCTAATACAAGCGTTTGGCTGTTGTTCATTCGTTGTGTTCTGCTCAATTCGGATATACCAGTTACTGGTCTCACGTTAAGTTATATATATAAATATATTCACGAAACATCACAAAACGGTAAAATAGCAGTCACTGTTTATCAGAGTTCTGATCAAAATAACGGGCAGTGTGATGATTAGCTGTCTAACAAAACGTGTTTTATCAGCATTAATCATTGTTACCTAAGGATGCTGCTGATGTGTGGCCTGATTTAACAGGGAAACACCTCACCATCGATCATCCGGCGTGTATCTATGCGCATCATTGCTTTAGAGGATAAGGTGAAGTGTGTTAAATTAGTCCCAATGGTTATTCCCAAAGGACATATAGTTTCCGATGGATTTAGATGGCCAGACACCTGCTAGAGACCAGTCATGTGGTCGACCTGACAACCGCTTTCCGCTTGTTGATGCGTCATCACAAGCCTGTCATTCTTAAGTCACTCGAAGCGTTGCTAGTCACGCGTAGCAAGCCGGTGCTCTGCGTGCAAAAGCTGTTGACCTTGAACCTCCGTCTGCCATGGATCTGACCAATGACAGACTAGTGTATACATTAACTTGATATATGAACTAAATTCGTTTTAAAATGTTTGATTTTCCCCGATGTTATGTGTTAGCAACTGACGAGAACATACGAAATGGTATTACCATCTTGCAAAACCGGTCTTCTGATTTCACTGTTCGGATTTAGATAAGCTCCCTCTCTAACGCTTGAATCAACTGGTTTGTTTTTGTTGGGAAGTTAATCCTGATCATATAAATATTACGATGGCATCCATAGTATAGTCATTACATAAAGATGTTGCATGTATTAGCAAATAATCCGGTGTTAAAATATCGTCGGTTGGAAGCCAGATCTTCGCATTCAAGCTAGAATAGACCATGTAGATAGGAAGTGACAGTGGTTAACAGACCAGACTGGCCTACATTTGGTGAACTGCGTTTCTTTCGAGCGTACATAAGAAATGTTTTCACTGTGCGTTTATCGTTGCTCCAAGGGAACTATATGAACCTACGTTATCTCGGCAGTTGCCAGTGAAATCCTATGCAAACACTGCACACACTTAGACAGCTGAGTCTTTCTAGTTTCAGTCAATGTTATGTGGACGTTCCATTCATCTAACTCCATCCGACCAGTAGGAGATAAAACACATGATTATTCATAGCAGATAGGAAATCCAAAACTGCGTGATAATTGGCGCGATTCCAAACATTTCTCAAAGGTTACAAGAGTTTGTCAGGACTTCTAGCTGAATACCGGACTGAAACGCAAACCATGTGACCTAACGTGATTCAGGTCGGTTTGGGTGTCCGATCAACGAGCTCAGATTTGAACAGCTATAAACCTTGCGGCGAAAGAATAGAGTCATTTCGTCTTTCGGTAACATCTTTCTCTTTACTTCACCAAAGTTAAACTACTGAGTGTAAGGGAATTCCTCGTTGAGTAGCAATAAGCGATTTGACGTTTGAGATGCTTTCTCCAGAAAATGGGGAACGAACGAAAATTATAAATTAAGACATGATAGGGCCATACGGCCGTGAGGCTCACCGTACTTCCGCGAAGAATTTGTGGCACAAATATTTGACAATTTATCTCAAAGCTTAGAAACTTGGACTGGGCTTGCCTCTGATATGGGCACTTGAAATCTTCCACGTTCATATGAAAAAATAACCGGGAAATCTCTCGAATGTTCGCCACGACACACTTGTTTTCAGTGAGTCAGTAGACACCGCAGATCTTTATAACGTCGGGATCAGAGGTGTAGGCTG
>QNGE01009544.1:0-12536 GCA_008508345.1 Paragonimus westermani
ATCTTGCTCAGAGCACAAGTATGCATTTCAAATGAGCTGAAATACGAACGAAAGTCGAGCATAGCGCCTTCTTTGAAACAAACTGATGAAACGGCGTATACGAATGCAAAACCTTACATCGATTAAAAGTGACGTTCAGGGTGTGAAACGCTGTAGCACTCGACATCTGCCTGGTTGTACAAGTATAACCAAAACAGATCAACCGTCGTCCATCTATCCATCTAAATAACTCATTATGAAACTAAGCCATGGTGAACTGACATCCTGACTGACCTAAGCGTTTCGGTTCGAATCAGGGATTGGGATGTCTCACCTCTCAGGCCTGGAAGTCAAGATCGTATAACCATGATAAGTTGACCAGGATGTAACAAGTGAATGAAGAACCAAACTTTCAAGGAAGAAAGCCCGTTTAATATTTTGCACATGATCACACTATACGAAACTCTCATATCATGTCATATTCTTTCCCCAGGATGATACAATGCCTTGTGACAATGCAAACGAAATGGACAAGGTCAAACTGTGCCACTAAACTGGCTCAACAGTTTACGCGGCTATTGCTTGCAAACGTTTGCGCTCCCGTATGTAGGCTCTGTGGAGTGAATGAAAACAATGTTTTCCTCTTTAGACGGTTTACAGACGTTCGAAGTGACTATCCACATAATTTTATCGGGCCGATTTCCCCCAGATATAAACGTGATCACAAGGCATGTACCATATAGACGTGATGCTGAAGCACGCCTTCCATTTTGCGAATGAATTCATTCTACTTAGCCTTAAATTAGTGGATCAACTTTGATAGCAAACAATGCTTGCGAATAAAATATGCAAATTTTACTTCGTTCGTAACCAAAGAAAGTCCGTGACTAAGAGTGTTGACAGTTGAGTATCAAACACCAGCTGTCCATGCTGACATTTGATTACCACGAGTAGGATGTTGGTTTCTTTTTACCGTACAATTTTGTTAAAATTAAGAACTTATAAGCTGCAATCTACTGAAGCTTGCACTCACGTGACTTTTTACAATGTGGACGGGTAACATGGATGTTATTTTACTGCGTCTCTGGAGTTCACTGTCCACATCCCATTGAGCTGACTAGGGTAGGCTACTGTTGAGAAGCGAAGACCGTTGACTAAAGCGCTCGTGTTCTGAGCTGGCATAAAATTGCAACCATCAAGGAAACTGAACACATGAATTACGTGCTGAGACTCTATTCATTTGAAAAAGAATGAGTGTAATATTTGCTGAGTAAAGTGCATGAAAAATCCAATCGTCCTTTCTTTGTAATTTGTGACAAGGAAGGGCAACAGTCCGGTGTTAAAGAATTATTCGACAAAACAGCATATTCAGTTCGGTAACTACACCGGATTTTTCCTTGTTCAGAAGTGCCCCGGTTCATTGAGGAAAGTTCTAGCATTGTAAACTACAGTGTGAAACAGTGTAAAAGAGATGCAGCCAGAGGTTGTTGCAAGAGGGAGCTGCAAATACTCATTCTAAGTAAAAATTAACCATGAAGTTTTTGTTCCGACAAATAAATGGGAAAAGTGTTTCGTGAATTTGGTGCACACTGCCATGATACGCGTTTCAGGTATTTACAAGCGCTGATGTTGAATGCTGATCTGTGATTTTTTGATTAACGGTTACCACGACTGAAGCTGCGGGAGTTCAGGAGTATAAGCCCAACGTGATATATTATCTTCGAAACAGATTGGCAATGTATTTTTGATCAAGATGCGCAGCATTTCAAGAGAGCTTGTGGACGACCCTGAATGGTCCCCGGAAGATGAAGCGTACGAAACATTTTTGGCTCATCAGAAGGAGTGAGTAAGAAGATTCAACATAAAGTTTCACACAAAGATGTAACAAATGAATGGACGACCAAAACTGCCTAAGAGCCAAAAACCCTTCATTTTTCTGTCCACTTTAATGTCGAATAACACTGGATGGATGGCAGGACTGCTTGGATTAACACGATCATTGTCGCCATGTTTCTATTGTTATGGGCACCAACCTTAGCCGCGGCGGCGAATTGTTTTAGGGAGAGGTTAAAAACAGTTGTCTGTTCTGCAAACTTTGTGAATCAGTTAGGAGCACATTGCCAACCTTCCTTGAATCTGAAAAACGAATTCACTGCATTTGACATTTCCTCTCTCGCATTGGGCCACAACCGCCGGATATGCACGTCTGACCTAGCATTCTCTATTTTGCTTCATAGACAATTCGTTTGTCACTTTCAACCTTAAAACCTCACTTCTGTAGTTGTACTGCATTCGATCTTTACTGTGTCTGTTAGCTAACCTGACCCTCAACCATATGTAGTCGAGACGTGCAGGTTGTCGAACGGCAGCTAGGTATTCTGCTCATTTCTACCCTTCACACGTGATTATCTGTATGAACTCCTCAAAATATGCTTCGGAGGCTTATCCATTCGCCACCTACAGGGTAATGTGGCATTCTTCACGTGTGTTGCTAATTCCTGTTCCGGTACGAAAACTGGCTGAATTCTACATCGTGAAATTAAATTCAGTCGTCAGTAAACGATTATCCAGACATCAATCGTACGTCTGGACACTTCTGATAGACCAAACCTCAATCTTGTATAGACGTTTGTTATGCTAAGTTGCTAATTTTCCCGCCTTTGGTTAGCATCTTCCCAGCGGGACACTTCTGTTCGAAGACTAGGCAAGCTGGTCATCAGGCAAAATCTCATGTGTGACATATACACCGCAAACACTGAAATACGTTGACGACCTTATCAGTGTAGAAAATCACTAAACGAACATTAATCGTAGGACCCAAAATGATCGTGAATACCTTGGTTACTGCGCAAGCAACAGCACATCCTAATGCTTGCCAAGTCCGAACACAGTAGAACGGGCTATACGGAAAGGGTCAGAAACGATTATAGTTGATAGAAAGTACACGTAAACAAAGAAGAATGGAGCAAAATGACCTCTGCCGAAAATGATAGATTCACTTGTACCAGCACCGAAATGAGAGGTTAACTGAGAGCATTACCGTAATGATGTGCCAAATCAGTGCAGGTGAGAGATATAGAGCCGATGCAGTAATTCGGTTTATTTCTGGCTGTTTTTAATTAATTTTTCTTTTGCTGCAAATTCATTGATTGCCATCTTGTTTCAAACCGTTGCACTTCTGAATATTTGATTGAACGTACGACAAACTCGACAGGCTCGATTTCAAATTCGTTAAAATGCCACTTCGTTGGCATAAGGCTAACACACAACCTTTCCTGACATTTCAAGTTGTGTACAAAAATTTTGACTAAATATATGAATGGATGAAGATTGTGTCGAAATAGAACGTAATGCTTATTTCGCATTTTTAGCAGTAATATATTTATTCGGACGCTAACATACACTTCAACGCACATGAGTTTTACGATACTTAGGTCACAATTAAGTTGACTGATGAACTTAACGCATGTTTATGAAGCAGATATGTACAAAATGAACCTTCGTGTCTTTTGTAACAACCGGTGATCGTAGGAATTCATGCAGCTTTCAGTTACGTTTTACGTTTGGCTATAACCATTTATTTTAAGATTTGGAGCTTCGTTGTAGAATTGCTGAATTAAAGGCAAATGAACAGGTCACTGGGCACCTCGCGGAACTTGAGATCTTAGCCGCTTACACTATCACATACTGGGCAGACACATATAAATGTCACACCGGTTTAGCTGAGTGAAGATCATCTTGTTTACATGCAATGATGTGAAAATAAACTAAGAGAAATCCCGTATTGAGGTGAACTCAGTCATTCACTAATCTATAGAGAGGTGTACTTGTGGAATTATGTAAGAACGTAGGCTGACATGTACATAGGGGGTTTTTACAGGAATGGATCAAAAGCATATTAGGTCCGAAAAACTTGTTTGTGAACAAATTTCACAAGCCTTCAACTGAGATTTCATTATCGCACCGATAATTTTATCAGGCCCTCAATGTTATTGTCCAACTTGCACACCGTGAAAGACTGTTTTAGTGACAGTAATGTGTACTATCGTGATTCATTTAAAATGTGAAGCAACTTTCGGTGAGTTTCTAAAAATTTATTTCGTCGATCAAGGCAAGCACTGCTTGTATGATTTCATATAATGAAGTTTTTTGCACTACCTACTGTTCCTGTGTGGTTTCTCACAGCGCTTCAATGAGAAATAAACTCAATCGTTACTTCAAACAATAATTAAATGTCACAATTACTGAGTTATACTTATGCCACATTAAGCGCAGTCGATTGTTTGAAGCTTTTCTTTCCATTCCTTGATACATTCTGGACTGTTTGCAGTTGTATTGTTGAAATCGATCTCTTATTTTTGAATTAATAGTTGACTCTTATCTAGGCTTAAAACAGCCCTGGCAAAACATTTGTGCCAAAATTCAAACAAAGCCCCCTCCCCTGGATGCACTAAAAATGACAAAAATAATTATTACCACGGGACATCCACATGTGTTAACAAGGAGATAGATTAGCAGAAATACTGTGAATTAGCTGGGATGAATGATGTTATGGAGACGTGAAGATGTAAGACTGCAGGGTGACAGAGTTGACGGTTAACGACTTGTGATCGCAAGTTAGGATGGCAGTCATCAATCCTATAGCACACATGTGCCGATCGAAACAGAAGTGGGACCCCTAATCAACTTCAAGGATTGCTACACAGTTGCACCGTAAGTTTTCATGTGCACATTGTACTAAGTCAATTAAAAAAATTGGGAATATTTGATAGTGATCTCGGGTTCTCCAACTTCTTCCTAGAAGAACTTTTCCAGATAGCGCATGATTTGTGTAGATATTTTTATGGTTGGTTACTAGGTATTCTCACGTTTGTAATGATATCGGTGTCGCTAACCATTTTGATTCAAGGAGTCTTGTGAACTTCAGGTATCATTAGAAGTTCCAGTTACAGGCATCTTTAGTTAACAGACAGAGTGTGTTGGACCACTGTTCTAAGTCACTTGGGCCATATTACTTAGAGCTATCGCAGGCGTAACGCACTTGTTTGCTGGCAGCAAATCGAATTGCAATATATACAGTGCGAAGTGCTTCCGTCAAGTGCTGTATGGGGCAATTCAGCGTGACCCTGGCACAGGGCTGATGACAAAGATTTGGAATAGCTGAACAATGAAACCAGGTGTTTAGAAAATCAAATGGTTAAGGACTGTGCAGACATTGCTAAGTCCGCCAAGCAAATTGGGCAGACCTTACTAATCTTGTTGGGTACCACGGATCCATTTGATTCGCCGGTTGGGAAAGTAATCAGGGTAGGTATCATGACACACTCCGAATCTCGCCAATATCATATACAACGTCATTCTTTCCCATGAATCTTGCGTGATAACCTCTCGTTACTTTTTCACTTGGTGATATTCCTCTTAACGTGTACTGTGTTTTGTTTTTATAAATGTTAGCTTCTGCGATCGACAAACTATCTTTACAGGCCCATCGATGTTCATGCAGTGAACATACAATGGCCAACCATTGTGCACTTGTTCCAAGGGTCTTGGCCGTTACCAAGCAATTTCGCATGCGTTGTTTGCCTGCTCGCATTTGTGTGTGAATATTATAAATGTCCGCCCCCATCCTCAAAACAACTCTTTGCAACAATAAATTGTTGCAGGCAAACGATAATTCCGTTTCTTCAGAGTGTGTTCTTATTTCGTCCAGTTTCTATAACCATTGTACTTGAACGTAGGACAAATGTTTGCTTTAAGATATAATAATTGCTAACAAATTGATGTCAGTCTCTCATTCGGTTGTTTTGGCTTTAACAGCTGCAGCTGGCTCCTAACTGCAGACAACAAGCGAGCAATTCTGGACTGTCAGAAAGGTGCTAGAAATAAGACATTCGGTTCACACTGTCGTCCCCCATGTTCTTGATTAAAATTGTTGTTATTGCTTAATAATAAGCGCACCAGTCCTTCTGTCCATCAGTAAAGCTATGTCCACACAAGTTCTTAACGTTTGAATGTGTCAATTTTCTCTGATTTACTCAACACCCAATTAGTACGCCTTCAAGCGTGACTTGCCACCTTTTTATGGTCCTAGAAATTACACAACAGATAGAGCAGGTTGCTTTCCAATTGCTTTTCCGTCCAATCAATAATTGGCCATCTTTTTAAATTATATGCGGGTGACAGCTGATCAGTCAACATGTGATATAGTTGGCGGAGTGTTCAGGAGAAAAATCTATCGAATTCAGGTACACGATAGCTTATTTTCCTCGTGTGCCTGTGTTGCGGATTTATTTCAAATCGCTGTGACGCTGCTGATAGTGTTGGTGTGGGTATAGCCTGACTGCAAGCATTAAAGCGAGTTAGATTCGATTAAATCCGGCTAGCAGCATCAATTAGTTATATCGATTTTGATGCCTTTTATTGGGCTCAGTAGAGTTGAGTTCAACAAACGATCGTTGATTTTGAATAGATATGAAAGATTTTATATGAAGGTAATGTAACGTCATTTAATGGCTCTTCACCATGACCAAGTTTTCCATCGCGAAAAATCTGCATTAGTTTTCATAAATAAAGACTGCTTACTGACAAGTGATTTGGTACAGTGCATTGGTTAATAAACAGCAATTATTGTAACATTGCTAGACCTGCTTTTCGTACATAGTTTTACCGTTAAATAGGAGACGAGATGATTTCTGTCAATTCGTGAATTCATATACTAGGGACGGCTTGTTAATCAGAAGTACACATATACGCATGCTTCCTCAGTGAAATTCATACATTGAAAGGTATATGGATGAAAATATGAAAGCAAAGTCTGCTGGACAAAAGCGCAACCTAGCAGACAACTTTTTCGGCCGCCGTCCAATATCTTTAGGGAGTGTACGCTTGATGCTGACAACACAGTCGATCATAAACAGGCATAGATTAGCTAACTGGCATAAAAGATTTTCGAGAAAAAACGGATAATAGCTACTTAGGAGACAATAGAGCAAACCTACAAAGTAGTCAGCTTGGTAAGCATAATCTATAAAACACTTACTTTCTTGTGCCTCTTGGCGAGAATATTTGAACATTTCTCCGCCAAAATATATCGATTCTCGGTACACGTAAAGCCTCAAATAGCAGAGTGGACTTGGATAGTTAACTGATATAAGTTTCATTCACAACTCCTGGTGACCACTTCGCCCACATCGGTCAGTCAGACTAGTCCTGAGCTGTCTGTGCCCAGCGATAAACCCATTGAACCACATCTCATTCTGACAAAAGATATGATAATATCACCTACGAAAATAAGGTCCACACAAGGTGAAATTTTTTCTACCTACAGATCACACATCCCTCTGATTACGTTTCTGTGGTTTGCCCAAAAATAGGTTTAACAAGTTTACAATGAAACAAATGATTTGCTTTTCACCTCTAGAAAATTTGACGAGCGGTATTCTTGCCGTCTTTTTGTATGTTCGAACGAAAGCAGCAACACATTCAAGATTTGCACGAAGTGTTGGTTACATCAAAGATCAGCCAAAAGAGTTTGATGTTAAAACGTTCAAATAAGCCTGAATGTAGGTCAATTCCCTGGAGTGTAATTATGAATACCATGCGTACACCGGCTGGTTCCTATGTGGGCTACAGTAATTTTCATTCGCACGTGAGAAGTTATGGGACCAACATTACCCCCGTGTACAATGTGATTTTTGCGTATATATGACGTACACAACTGGACTATACAATGCCATGAAGTAAATGGTATATGTGATTTTGTTACGCGAGTCATGCACTGTCAAACATTTCTTTAAAGCTTAAAAGAAAAGAAAATTTTAGGAACTTTTATGTAAGTCTCTTTTTCTTCCGTAAAATATCTATCGCATAGGTTTGAGAAGTCCTTAAAAGATGCTAAAGAGAGTGCCCAACACGTGAAATTGTTTTCAACAAAAACTACACCCAGAAATTCTGTTATTAAACAGTATGAGGTTTTGCAATGCTTTCTTAACATAACTTCTGCTTGAAGAAAGAACAGTTGATATACAACCGAAATCAATTCCAAGTCAACCCAGGTTCAGGTTCTGTTCTACTGCGGAACTCAAAAACAACAAGTCCACAGGAGAAAACAACTATGTTCAAAATTGAAATCAGTTATCTAACGTTGATTTTCAAAGAAACTACAAAGACCACATCTCTGGTTACATAAAAAGTGTAAACGAAAACTTACCCATTCAAGAACGTTCTTACACAAGTATTGATTGTTTTTCACTAAATTAATTCCGTGTCATAGGCGATGATTCAATGGAGTTCGAACAGAAACTTGTCCACCATCGTCAATCAACACACTACAATGACTGCTTCTAGACATTTGGCCACATCTCGATTTGGTCGTAAACATCATTGGTATATTGTTGGCCCCTAACAACCGCTAGATGCTTTTTAACTCTCGGCGTTCTTCAATAGGGCTAGCTACCATATGATGCGAGAATAATTTGTTGGAAATGGGTAGAATTAGACTGTGACACTGTTCTTTCGTGAGCTGTTGGGTTGTACGAACAGACATACTGATCCCACTAGGCTTAATAGATCAAGAATATCCATCTGTGTAATAAACTCATAAGACATGCCATCCCAGACAATACTGTGATATGTGTAGCGTTTGTTAGATGACCCACATGAGTGCTGATAAAGTCTCTTCACCCCTATGTAAGAGACACTACAAAAACAATGGTACGACTCGAACAGCGAATAGTTATCTGATAATAAAGCCTATTAAAACTTTTCTTAGCTAAAAGTTAACTAGCTCAAAGTTGTACAAAATGCGTTCACTAACTCATCTTGAGAAAACCTGCCACAAGGTCTGGCGAAGCATAAAGAGACTAAGCTAATCAAAAACATGAAAGTGTCAGCATTGGCGAATATCTTGATCGTAACTCCAGCAAAGTAAAAAACGGTTCCTATGCAACTCCAACAAAGGTTCTTTATCATGATCAACTGCTCATGGTCAACTTATTAATCCCCAAAAGGTAACTGAACTGACGGCTTGTTACTGGTCGTTTCCAATAACTGTGTAGGGTTTTCATTCAATTACTAGTGGAAATATTCATTCTCTGCTAGACACACAGCAAATCTGTAGCCTGATGGATGGTAACACACAACATGCGAATCTCAGCAGAAGTACGGTCAATGATTAACTTACTTCACTGGTCTGTAGCTTTGAAAATGTTCTGGAAACCAGTTTGTGCCTGGGCAGAATCCTGCTTGAGTAGTTCCGATTCGATTGACTTGGCCTATTCTCTTTGTTTCAATTCATCTGGTTAACTAACCTTTTTTCCTGTATGGTCGTTCAATGGAGAATGCAGAATTGATTGCACGTTTCTAAACAAGAACGATGCATCCGGCAAGAAAAATAGGGGCTGCTTCAAATCCTCAGTGCATCTGGTATTAAAAAATATTGTTCTTTATGAGGTTGCATTAACAACGGCATTTAGGTCACACAGATCTGTGTCCAACTGTCCCTACCAGGTCTGGTACAATTGTCTTTGATCCTGTTCTAGTTGTAGACATCAGGTAAAGTGGCAATCGAAATCTCCCAGTCAAACAGGTTGTGATGTTGTGGTGTTAGGACTCAAACACCCTACTGTGTCTTATCTTTGTGGGTGACCAAACCGCTTGCTCAAACCAGAAAACAAATCAAAATCGTTTACAATAACGCCCAGCCCATTCTAAATCACTGATTTGGTGTTTCCAATTACGAGTCGCAATCATTAAAAAAACTTTGTAACGTCTATATACCCGGCCATGAAATGCACGTTCACTGTGTCCTCTTACTGACAATTATCTAGGATTACTGTGAGTGAAAGAACGTTATGGCAATTTCATACAAGCATATCTCTCCCTACGATAGAGGAGTTGTTCTTTTTTGCTCGACTTTCGAAATCTGTCTTTACACTCCACCACCTGATGAGCCGGTTTGTCAGTGAACTAGTGCACTCTGGAGGAAGATCTGCATACACCTGTTGGGTATTCAAACACTGCATGTGCCTCTTTAGGCTATCAGAACATTCATCACGATTTGTTAACATCCAGTTAAATAGCAGTTCATGTTTAATTAGTTCTGTCACAGTGAACTGTACGAGATGGTCGCAGCTAAGATTTTGGATCTCATAACTCATACTTCCAGCTCAAATATTCTTGAAGTTACGTAGCTCACTCTTCGAACGGGACAGTGCAGCGGCGTTTGTTTTTACACACCCCCTCTTTAACCAGCTCTCCATGAATGCAACCTAGATGATTAAGCAAAAAGTATGAAGGGTTCATTTCAAAAAATTTCAGTTGAGTCCAGTTTTGCCAGTTCAAAAAGTTACCCGTGATTTGCAGTGTAATCATTCTGCTGGTACCAACTGAATAAATTAAGTTGGCTGCAGTTCGTATGAAGGCATTCCTTGAAAACCATAAAATATCTTACTGGCTTGACTTTTCTGTGAGTGTCAGCTAATCGAAAGTTTCACGTGATGGAAGATCTTCTAAACTAATATATCTGTTGGATTTTGGTCTGGAAATTTTGAAGAATTTGCAGATATACGAATACACCTCACCTGATCTATGAGTAGTGACGCCAACGCCTTTTAACACCGCATTAGTTTGCTTGACCACGAGCAAGATGTTACTGTAGTTTAATAGATGATTTAAATATGAAAGTAAAGCGTACCCACAGAGAGCAGTTCGCATTAAATGCGACGCAATTATTTTTGAATGATCGTGAAAGCCACCTATTGAGTCCGTTTAGTTTGATTACAGAATGAAGAACCGAAATATAAAGGTAATTAAATAAGGCATACACATCAATTTTTTTAATATTTTCATACGTACGGTTTTCGATAAATCTTCTAAATTGCCAGAACCATGTTGAAAGCCACGCTGAAGAAATTTGGCTGATGGTCACTAATTTCTCACTTTTAATTTGAATTTGTTTTCAAACCCGTGCTGGTCGGGAATGATGGTTTAGTAACCGTAGATTTTGGCAATATTCGAATCAGCGCCAGAAGCAACACGCCCCTATTTGCTGAACTTCTAAGCCACACCGTAAGCCCAGAGCATTGAGATCTAAGCTTAGTTGCGCCCTTAATCTCCAATGGCAAGCAAAATCCATCAATTGGTTCAGCAAATTCAGTGCCCAAATGGGATTATTCAGTGTCCAAGCTAAAATCAGTTTTCTCCATTGGCGAATATTGAGCTTGGGCTACGTGCTTCAAGTCTGGTTTAAATCCGAATTTTTCTTAACTGGCTCTCTTCTGAATTATCAAATCTAACAGATCAATTCAACTATTTTGGTTTCAATGCTGGACAATAGTTTTGATGGATTTTAGCTTGGAAGCACTAAGAAATTCTGTTTTAACAACCCGATGATAATGGATATCCTGGTAAGAGAATCATGATGTGAGATTTGTAAGCTCCCAGTATAGCGCCGTAGCTCAGCTAGTACTGTGACCATCTCTTTTAAGCATGCTATTCCCCGCCGCTATTTCGAGTTTAGCCAGAGTTCATATTTTTCACAATTGGGTTTTTCATTGAATTCCCAGCACCAAAACCTACTCAAGAACAGTATCAGAGGCGATATACTGAATGAGTCACGATGGTACTGAAGGTCTGGAAATCATCATCGTGAAAATTTGACATCCATAGATTACATTGTTGAACAGTTGGTCACTCAAATGGTCCTGGAGAAACAGGTTCTGGCTTGATATGGATCAGACAGTAGTCACATTTGACCAAATCGTTGGGATTCATGAATACTTTTCACTGTTAGAGCCCGTAAGCAGTTCATATCTCTTCCTCCAGCAGAAGCTGAAGTTCAGCCACGTTCGAACTAGTTAGCCGTGTTAACCATAGCACCACTGACTTAAAAATGGATTCGACAGATTCAGAATAAAGAAGTGGTCCTCAGAAGAATTGAACACCTGAACGAGATTACTGAGGAAACTACGCATGCATGCTGATCCAATACTAGATCAAGGTCGGAATAAGCTTTGGAAGACAGGATTTATATTATTTCCGAAATATGTGTATTTTAGTAGGTATGTTGTGTGGTAGGCAGCTTCTTTGATGAGTAGTATACTAGAACGACAGATTAGTGAACAAGACTAGTTTTCTGGCTAAATACAACAGAGTAACTATGACAAAACTAACTAGTGTGCGTCAGAAAAACGGTCACTATAGATTATGGACGGTGTGTCTATTACCAATTAAGCAATCACGGTTCTAAATCTTGGGCTTGATTAACTGTGAGCCAAAAGACGTTAAGTGTCCGCACAAGCCTATGAGCACAGAAGTCAGGGTTGCGTAATCGGATGCAATCGGCTTCGGCAACGGTTATCATTCGGAACCTTACCATTTTTTATTGATACCTTGACACTTGGTAGACAATCTGAAAGCATCCTTCGTACTAGCAAAATGGCTGGATTCGGTCAAATGGGCAACACTCGCGTTTGAAACAGTTGTAATCTGACTACTGCCCAATCACGTAGAATGGCGTTCACTTACTCTGTCAGATAATCGCGTTGTAGTACGATCAA
>QNGE01009545.1:0-12536 GCA_008508345.1 Paragonimus westermani
ATCTTGCTCAGAGCACAAGTATGCATTTCAAATGAGCTGAAATACGAACGAAAGTCGAGCATAGCGCCTTCTTTGAAACAAACTGATGAAACGGCGTATACGAATGCAAAACCTTACATCGATTAAAAGTGACGTTCAGGGTGTGAAACGCTGTAGCACTCGACATCTGCCTGGTTGTACAAGTATAACCAAAACAGATCAACCGTCGTCCATCTATCCATCTAAATAACTCATTATGAAACTAAGCCATGGTGAACTGACATCCTGACTGACCTAAGCGTTTCGGTTCGAATCAGGGATTGGGATGTCTCACCTCTCAGGCCTGGAAGTCAAGATCGTATAACCATGATAAGTTGACCAGGATGTAACAAGTGAATGAAGAACCAAACTTTCAAGGAAGAAAGCCCGTTTAATATTTTGCACATGATCACACTATACGAAACTCTCATATCATGTCATATTCTTTCCCCAGGATGATACAATGCCTTGTGACAATGCAAACGAAATGGACAAGGTCAAACTGTGCCACTAAACTGGCTCAACAGTTTACGCGGCTATTGCTTGCAAACGTTTGCGCTCCCGTATGTAGGCTCTGTGGAGTGAATGAAAACAATGTTTTCCTCTTTAGACGGTTTACAGACGTTCGAAGTGACTATCCACATAATTTTATCGGGCCGATTTCCCCCAGATATAAACGTGATCACAAGGCATGTACCATATAGACGTGATGCTGAAGCACGCCTTCCATTTTGCGAATGAATTCATTCTACTTAGCCTTAAATTAGTGGATCAACTTTGATAGCAAACAATGCTTGCGAATAAAATATGCAAATTTTACTTCGTTCGTAACCAAAGAAAGTCCGTGACTAAGAGTGTTGACAGTTGAGTATCAAACACCAGCTGTCCATGCTGACATTTGATTACCACGAGTAGGATGTTGGTTTCTTTTTACCGTACAATTTTGTTAAAATTAAGAACTTATAAGCTGCAATCTACTGAAGCTTGCACTCACGTGACTTTTTACAATGTGGACGGGTAACATGGATGTTATTTTACTGCGTCTCTGGAGTTCACTGTCCACATCCCATTGAGCTGACTAGGGTAGGCTACTGTTGAGAAGCGAAGACCGTTGACTAAAGCGCTCGTGTTCTGAGCTGGCATAAAATTGCAACCATCAAGGAAACTGAACACATGAATTACGTGCTGAGACTCTATTCATTTGAAAAAGAATGAGTGTAATATTTGCTGAGTAAAGTGCATGAAAAATCCAATCGTCCTTTCTTTGTAATTTGTGACAAGGAAGGGCAACAGTCCGGTGTTAAAGAATTATTCGACAAAACAGCATATTCAGTTCGGTAACTACACCGGATTTTTCCTTGTTCAGAAGTGCCCCGGTTCATTGAGGAAAGTTCTAGCATTGTAAACTACAGTGTGAAACAGTGTAAAAGAGATGCAGCCAGAGGTTGTTGCAAGAGGGAGCTGCAAATACTCATTCTAAGTAAAAATTAACCATGAAGTTTTTGTTCCGACAAATAAATGGGAAAAGTGTTTCGTGAATTTGGTGCACACTGCCATGATACGCGTTTCAGGTATTTACAAGCGCTGATGTTGAATGCTGATCTGTGATTTTTTGATTAACGGTTACCACGACTGAAGCTGCGGGAGTTCAGGAGTATAAGCCCAACGTGATATATTATCTTCGAAACAGATTGGCAATGTATTTTTGATCAAGATGCGCAGCATTTCAAGAGAGCTTGTGGACGACCCTGAATGGTCCCCGGAAGATGAAGCGTACGAAACATTTTTGGCTCATCAGAAGGAGTGAGTAAGAAGATTCAACATAAAGTTTCACACAAAGATGTAACAAATGAATGGACGACCAAAACTGCCTAAGAGCCAAAAACCCTTCATTTTTCTGTCCACTTTAATGTCGAATAACACTGGATGGATGGCAGGACTGCTTGGATTAACACGATCATTGTCGCCATGTTTCTATTGTTATGGGCACCAACCTTAGCCGCGGCGGCGAATTGTTTTAGGGAGAGGTTAAAAACAGTTGTCTGTTCTGCAAACTTTGTGAATCAGTTAGGAGCACATTGCCAACCTTCCTTGAATCTGAAAAACGAATTCACTGCATTTGACATTTCCTCTCTCGCATTGGGCCACAACCGCCGGATATGCACGTCTGACCTAGCATTCTCTATTTTGCTTCATAGACAATTCGTTTGTCACTTTCAACCTTAAAACCTCACTTCTGTAGTTGTACTGCATTCGATCTTTACTGTGTCTGTTAGCTAACCTGACCCTCAACCATATGTAGTCGAGACGTGCAGGTTGTCGAACGGCAGCTAGGTATTCTGCTCATTTCTACCCTTCACACGTGATTATCTGTATGAACTCCTCAAAATATGCTTCGGAGGCTTATCCATTCGCCACCTACAGGGTAATGTGGCATTCTTCACGTGTGTTGCTAATTCCTGTTCCGGTACGAAAACTGGCTGAATTCTACATCGTGAAATTAAATTCAGTCGTCAGTAAACGATTATCCAGACATCAATCGTACGTCTGGACACTTCTGATAGACCAAACCTCAATCTTGTATAGACGTTTGTTATGCTAAGTTGCTAATTTTCCCGCCTTTGGTTAGCATCTTCCCAGCGGGACACTTCTGTTCGAAGACTAGGCAAGCTGGTCATCAGGCAAAATCTCATGTGTGACATATACACCGCAAACACTGAAATACGTTGACGACCTTATCAGTGTAGAAAATCACTAAACGAACATTAATCGTAGGACCCAAAATGATCGTGAATACCTTGGTTACTGCGCAAGCAACAGCACATCCTAATGCTTGCCAAGTCCGAACACAGTAGAACGGGCTATACGGAAAGGGTCAGAAACGATTATAGTTGATAGAAAGTACACGTAAACAAAGAAGAATGGAGCAAAATGACCTCTGCCGAAAATGATAGATTCACTTGTACCAGCACCGAAATGAGAGGTTAACTGAGAGCATTACCGTAATGATGTGCCAAATCAGTGCAGGTGAGAGATATAGAGCCGATGCAGTAATTCGGTTTATTTCTGGCTGTTTTTAATTAATTTTTCTTTTGCTGCAAATTCATTGATTGCCATCTTGTTTCAAACCGTTGCACTTCTGAATATTTGATTGAACGTACGACAAACTCGACAGGCTCGATTTCAAATTCGTTAAAATGCCACTTCGTTGGCATAAGGCTAACACACAACCTTTCCTGACATTTCAAGTTGTGTACAAAAATTTTGACTAAATATATGAATGGATGAAGATTGTGTCGAAATAGAACGTAATGCTTATTTCGCATTTTTAGCAGTAATATATTTATTCGGACGCTAACATACACTTCAACGCACATGAGTTTTACGATACTTAGGTCACAATTAAGTTGACTGATGAACTTAACGCATGTTTATGAAGCAGATATGTACAAAATGAACCTTCGTGTCTTTTGTAACAACCGGTGATCGTAGGAATTCATGCAGCTTTCAGTTACGTTTTACGTTTGGCTATAACCATTTATTTTAAGATTTGGAGCTTCGTTGTAGAATTGCTGAATTAAAGGCAAATGAACAGGTCACTGGGCACCTCGCGGAACTTGAGATCTTAGCCGCTTACACTATCACATACTGGGCAGACACATATAAATGTCACACCGGTTTAGCTGAGTGAAGATCATCTTGTTTACATGCAATGATGTGAAAATAAACTAAGAGAAATCCCGTATTGAGGTGAACTCAGTCATTCACTAATCTATAGAGAGGTGTACTTGTGGAATTATGTAAGAACGTAGGCTGACATGTACATAGGGGGTTTTTACAGGAATGGATCAAAAGCATATTAGGTCCGAAAAACTTGTTTGTGAACAAATTTCACAAGCCTTCAACTGAGATTTCATTATCGCACCGATAATTTTATCAGGCCCTCAATGTTATTGTCCAACTTGCACACCGTGAAAGACTGTTTTAGTGACAGTAATGTGTACTATCGTGATTCATTTAAAATGTGAAGCAACTTTCGGTGAGTTTCTAAAAATTTATTTCGTCGATCAAGGCAAGCACTGCTTGTATGATTTCATATAATGAAGTTTTTTGCACTACCTACTGTTCCTGTGTGGTTTCTCACAGCGCTTCAATGAGAAATAAACTCAATCGTTACTTCAAACAATAATTAAATGTCACAATTACTGAGTTATACTTATGCCACATTAAGCGCAGTCGATTGTTTGAAGCTTTTCTTTCCATTCCTTGATACATTCTGGACTGTTTGCAGTTGTATTGTTGAAATCGATCTCTTATTTTTGAATTAATAGTTGACTCTTATCTAGGCTTAAAACAGCCCTGGCAAAACATTTGTGCCAAAATTCAAACAAAGCCCCCTCCCCTGGATGCACTAAAAATGACAAAAATAATTATTACCACGGGACATCCACATGTGTTAACAAGGAGATAGATTAGCAGAAATACTGTGAATTAGCTGGGATGAATGATGTTATGGAGACGTGAAGATGTAAGACTGCAGGGTGACAGAGTTGACGGTTAACGACTTGTGATCGCAAGTTAGGATGGCAGTCATCAATCCTATAGCACACATGTGCCGATCGAAACAGAAGTGGGACCCCTAATCAACTTCAAGGATTGCTACACAGTTGCACCGTAAGTTTTCATGTGCACATTGTACTAAGTCAATTAAAAAAATTGGGAATATTTGATAGTGATCTCGGGTTCTCCAACTTCTTCCTAGAAGAACTTTTCCAGATAGCGCATGATTTGTGTAGATATTTTTATGGTTGGTTACTAGGTATTCTCACGTTTGTAATGATATCGGTGTCGCTAACCATTTTGATTCAAGGAGTCTTGTGAACTTCAGGTATCATTAGAAGTTCCAGTTACAGGCATCTTTAGTTAACAGACAGAGTGTGTTGGACCACTGTTCTAAGTCACTTGGGCCATATTACTTAGAGCTATCGCAGGCGTAACGCACTTGTTTGCTGGCAGCAAATCGAATTGCAATATATACAGTGCGAAGTGCTTCCGTCAAGTGCTGTATGGGGCAATTCAGCGTGACCCTGGCACAGGGCTGATGACAAAGATTTGGAATAGCTGAACAATGAAACCAGGTGTTTAGAAAATCAAATGGTTAAGGACTGTGCAGACATTGCTAAGTCCGCCAAGCAAATTGGGCAGACCTTACTAATCTTGTTGGGTACCACGGATCCATTTGATTCGCCGGTTGGGAAAGTAATCAGGGTAGGTATCATGACACACTCCGAATCTCGCCAATATCATATACAACGTCATTCTTTCCCATGAATCTTGCGTGATAACCTCTCGTTACTTTTTCACTTGGTGATATTCCTCTTAACGTGTACTGTGTTTTGTTTTTATAAATGTTAGCTTCTGCGATCGACAAACTATCTTTACAGGCCCATCGATGTTCATGCAGTGAACATACAATGGCCAACCATTGTGCACTTGTTCCAAGGGTCTTGGCCGTTACCAAGCAATTTCGCATGCGTTGTTTGCCTGCTCGCATTTGTGTGTGAATATTATAAATGTCCGCCCCCATCCTCAAAACAACTCTTTGCAACAATAAATTGTTGCAGGCAAACGATAATTCCGTTTCTTCAGAGTGTGTTCTTATTTCGTCCAGTTTCTATAACCATTGTACTTGAACGTAGGACAAATGTTTGCTTTAAGATATAATAATTGCTAACAAATTGATGTCAGTCTCTCATTCGGTTGTTTTGGCTTTAACAGCTGCAGCTGGCTCCTAACTGCAGACAACAAGCGAGCAATTCTGGACTGTCAGAAAGGTGCTAGAAATAAGACATTCGGTTCACACTGTCGTCCCCCATGTTCTTGATTAAAATTGTTGTTATTGCTTAATAATAAGCGCACCAGTCCTTCTGTCCATCAGTAAAGCTATGTCCACACAAGTTCTTAACGTTTGAATGTGTCAATTTTCTCTGATTTACTCAACACCCAATTAGTACGCCTTCAAGCGTGACTTGCCACCTTTTTATGGTCCTAGAAATTACACAACAGATAGAGCAGGTTGCTTTCCAATTGCTTTTCCGTCCAATCAATAATTGGCCATCTTTTTAAATTATATGCGGGTGACAGCTGATCAGTCAACATGTGATATAGTTGGCGGAGTGTTCAGGAGAAAAATCTATCGAATTCAGGTACACGATAGCTTATTTTCCTCGTGTGCCTGTGTTGCGGATTTATTTCAAATCGCTGTGACGCTGCTGATAGTGTTGGTGTGGGTATAGCCTGACTGCAAGCATTAAAGCGAGTTAGATTCGATTAAATCCGGCTAGCAGCATCAATTAGTTATATCGATTTTGATGCCTTTTATTGGGCTCAGTAGAGTTGAGTTCAACAAACGATCGTTGATTTTGAATAGATATGAAAGATTTTATATGAAGGTAATGTAACGTCATTTAATGGCTCTTCACCATGACCAAGTTTTCCATCGCGAAAAATCTGCATTAGTTTTCATAAATAAAGACTGCTTACTGACAAGTGATTTGGTACAGTGCATTGGTTAATAAACAGCAATTATTGTAACATTGCTAGACCTGCTTTTCGTACATAGTTTTACCGTTAAATAGGAGACGAGATGATTTCTGTCAATTCGTGAATTCATATACTAGGGACGGCTTGTTAATCAGAAGTACACATATACGCATGCTTCCTCAGTGAAATTCATACATTGAAAGGTATATGGATGAAAATATGAAAGCAAAGTCTGCTGGACAAAAGCGCAACCTAGCAGACAACTTTTTCGGCCGCCGTCCAATATCTTTAGGGAGTGTACGCTTGATGCTGACAACACAGTCGATCATAAACAGGCATAGATTAGCTAACTGGCATAAAAGATTTTCGAGAAAAAACGGATAATAGCTACTTAGGAGACAATAGAGCAAACCTACAAAGTAGTCAGCTTGGTAAGCATAATCTATAAAACACTTACTTTCTTGTGCCTCTTGGCGAGAATATTTGAACATTTCTCCGCCAAAATATATCGATTCTCGGTACACGTAAAGCCTCAAATAGCAGAGTGGACTTGGATAGTTAACTGATATAAGTTTCATTCACAACTCCTGGTGACCACTTCGCCCACATCGGTCAGTCAGACTAGTCCTGAGCTGTCTGTGCCCAGCGATAAACCCATTGAACCACATCTCATTCTGACAAAAGATATGATAATATCACCTACGAAAATAAGGTCCACACAAGGTGAAATTTTTTCTACCTACAGATCACACATCCCTCTGATTACGTTTCTGTGGTTTGCCCAAAAATAGGTTTAACAAGTTTACAATGAAACAAATGATTTGCTTTTCACCTCTAGAAAATTTGACGAGCGGTATTCTTGCCGTCTTTTTGTATGTTCGAACGAAAGCAGCAACACATTCAAGATTTGCACGAAGTGTTGGTTACATCAAAGATCAGCCAAAAGAGTTTGATGTTAAAACGTTCAAATAAGCCTGAATGTAGGTCAATTCCCTGGAGTGTAATTATGAATACCATGCGTACACCGGCTGGTTCCTATGTGGGCTACAGTAATTTTCATTCGCACGTGAGAAGTTATGGGACCAACATTACCCCCGTGTACAATGTGATTTTTGCGTATATATGACGTACACAACTGGACTATACAATGCCATGAAGTAAATGGTATATGTGATTTTGTTACGCGAGTCATGCACTGTCAAACATTTCTTTAAAGCTTAAAAGAAAAGAAAATTTTAGGAACTTTTATGTAAGTCTCTTTTTCTTCCGTAAAATATCTATCGCATAGGTTTGAGAAGTCCTTAAAAGATGCTAAAGAGAGTGCCCAACACGTGAAATTGTTTTCAACAAAAACTACACCCAGAAATTCTGTTATTAAACAGTATGAGGTTTTGCAATGCTTTCTTAACATAACTTCTGCTTGAAGAAAGAACAGTTGATATACAACCGAAATCAATTCCAAGTCAACCCAGGTTCAGGTTCTGTTCTACTGCGGAACTCAAAAACAACAAGTCCACAGGAGAAAACAACTATGTTCAAAATTGAAATCAGTTATCTAACGTTGATTTTCAAAGAAACTACAAAGACCACATCTCTGGTTACATAAAAAGTGTAAACGAAAACTTACCCATTCAAGAACGTTCTTACACAAGTATTGATTGTTTTTCACTAAATTAATTCCGTGTCATAGGCGATGATTCAATGGAGTTCGAACAGAAACTTGTCCACCATCGTCAATCAACACACTACAATGACTGCTTCTAGACATTTGGCCACATCTCGATTTGGTCGTAAACATCATTGGTATATTGTTGGCCCCTAACAACCGCTAGATGCTTTTTAACTCTCGGCGTTCTTCAATAGGGCTAGCTACCATATGATGCGAGAATAATTTGTTGGAAATGGGTAGAATTAGACTGTGACACTGTTCTTTCGTGAGCTGTTGGGTTGTACGAACAGACATACTGATCCCACTAGGCTTAATAGATCAAGAATATCCATCTGTGTAATAAACTCATAAGACATGCCATCCCAGACAATACTGTGATATGTGTAGCGTTTGTTAGATGACCCACATGAGTGCTGATAAAGTCTCTTCACCCCTATGTAAGAGACACTACAAAAACAATGGTACGACTCGAACAGCGAATAGTTATCTGATAATAAAGCCTATTAAAACTTTTCTTAGCTAAAAGTTAACTAGCTCAAAGTTGTACAAAATGCGTTCACTAACTCATCTTGAGAAAACCTGCCACAAGGTCTGGCGAAGCATAAAGAGACTAAGCTAATCAAAAACATGAAAGTGTCAGCATTGGCGAATATCTTGATCGTAACTCCAGCAAAGTAAAAAACGGTTCCTATGCAACTCCAACAAAGGTTCTTTATCATGATCAACTGCTCATGGTCAACTTATTAATCCCCAAAAGGTAACTGAACTGACGGCTTGTTACTGGTCGTTTCCAATAACTGTGTAGGGTTTTCATTCAATTACTAGTGGAAATATTCATTCTCTGCTAGACACACAGCAAATCTGTAGCCTGATGGATGGTAACACACAACATGCGAATCTCAGCAGAAGTACGGTCAATGATTAACTTACTTCACTGGTCTGTAGCTTTGAAAATGTTCTGGAAACCAGTTTGTGCCTGGGCAGAATCCTGCTTGAGTAGTTCCGATTCGATTGACTTGGCCTATTCTCTTTGTTTCAATTCATCTGGTTAACTAACCTTTTTTCCTGTATGGTCGTTCAATGGAGAATGCAGAATTGATTGCACGTTTCTAAACAAGAACGATGCATCCGGCAAGAAAAATAGGGGCTGCTTCAAATCCTCAGTGCATCTGGTATTAAAAAATATTGTTCTTTATGAGGTTGCATTAACAACGGCATTTAGGTCACACAGATCTGTGTCCAACTGTCCCTACCAGGTCTGGTACAATTGTCTTTGATCCTGTTCTAGTTGTAGACATCAGGTAAAGTGGCAATCGAAATCTCCCAGTCAAACAGGTTGTGATGTTGTGGTGTTAGGACTCAAACACCCTACTGTGTCTTATCTTTGTGGGTGACCAAACCGCTTGCTCAAACCAGAAAACAAATCAAAATCGTTTACAATAACGCCCAGCCCATTCTAAATCACTGATTTGGTGTTTCCAATTACGAGTCGCAATCATTAAAAAAACTTTGTAACGTCTATATACCCGGCCATGAAATGCACGTTCACTGTGTCCTCTTACTGACAATTATCTAGGATTACTGTGAGTGAAAGAACGTTATGGCAATTTCATACAAGCATATCTCTCCCTACGATAGAGGAGTTGTTCTTTTTTGCTCGACTTTCGAAATCTGTCTTTACACTCCACCACCTGATGAGCCGGTTTGTCAGTGAACTAGTGCACTCTGGAGGAAGATCTGCATACACCTGTTGGGTATTCAAACACTGCATGTGCCTCTTTAGGCTATCAGAACATTCATCACGATTTGTTAACATCCAGTTAAATAGCAGTTCATGTTTAATTAGTTCTGTCACAGTGAACTGTACGAGATGGTCGCAGCTAAGATTTTGGATCTCATAACTCATACTTCCAGCTCAAATATTCTTGAAGTTACGTAGCTCACTCTTCGAACGGGACAGTGCAGCGGCGTTTGTTTTTACACACCCCCTCTTTAACCAGCTCTCCATGAATGCAACCTAGATGATTAAGCAAAAAGTATGAAGGGTTCATTTCAAAAAATTTCAGTTGAGTCCAGTTTTGCCAGTTCAAAAAGTTACCCGTGATTTGCAGTGTAGTCATTCTGCTGGTACCAACTGAATAAATTAAGTTGGCTGCGGTTAGTTTGAAGGCATTCCTTGAAAACCATAAAATATCTTACTGGCCTGACTTTTATGTGAGTGTCAGCTAATAGAAAGTTTCACTTGATGGAAGATCTTCTAAACTAGTGTATCTGTTGGATTTTGGTCTGGAAAATTTGAAGAATTCGCAGATATACGAATGCACCCCACCTGATCTATGAGTAGTGGCGCCAACGCTTTTTAATACCGCATTAGTTTACTCGACCACAAGCAAGATGTTCCTGTAGTTTAATAGATGATTTCAATATGGAAGTAAAGCATACCCACAGAGAGCAATTAGCATTAAATGTGACGCAATTATTTTTAAATTACCGTGAAAGCCACCTATTGAGTCCGTTTGGTTTGATTACAGAATGAAGAACCGAAATATAGAAGTAATAAAATAAGGCATACACATCAATTTTCTTAATATTTTCATACGTACGGTTTTCGATAAATCTTCTAAATTGCCAGAACCATGTTGAAAGCCACGCTGAAGAAATTTGGCTGATGGTCACTAATTTCTCACTTTTAATTTGAATTTGTTTTCAAACCCGTGCTGGTCGGGAATGATGGTTTAGTAACCGTAGATTTTGGCAATATTCGAATCAGCGCCAGAAGCAACACGCCCCTATTTGCTGAACTTCTAAGCCACACCGTAAGCCCAGAGCATTGAGATCTAAGCTTAGTTGCGCCCTTAATCTCCAATGGCAAGCAAAATCCATCAATTGGTTCAGCAAATTCAGTGCCCAAATGGGATTATTCAGTGTCCAAGCTAAAATCAGTTTTCTCCATTGGCGAATATTGAGCTTGGGCTACGTGCTTCAAGTCTGGTTTAAATCCGAATTTTTCTTAACTGGCTCTCTTCTGAATTATCAAATCTAACAGATCAATTCAACTATTTTGGTTTCAATGCTGGACAATAGTTTTGATGGATTTTAGCTTGGAAGCACTAAGAAATTCTGTTTTAACAACCCGATGATAATGGATATCCTGGTAAGAGAATCATGATGTGAGATTTGTAAGCTCCCAGTATAGCGCCGTAGCTCAGCTAGTACTGTGACCATCTCTTTTAAGCATGCTATTCCCCGCCGCTATTTCGAGTTTAGCCAGAGTTCATATTTTTCACAATTGGGTTTTTCATTGAATTCCCAGCACCAAAACCTACTCAAGAACAGTATCAGAGGCGATATACTGAATGAGTCACGATGGTACTGAAGGTCTGGAAATCATCATCGTGAAAATTTGACATCCATAGATTACATTGTTGAACAGTTGGTCACTCAAATGGTCCTGGAGAAACAGGTTCTGGCTTGATATGGATCAGACAGTAGTCACATTTGACCAAATCGTTGGGATTCATGAATACTTTTCACTGTTAGAGCCCGTAAGCAGTTCATATCTCTTCCTCCAGCAGAAGCTGAAGTTCAGCCACGTTCGAACTAGTTAGCCGTGTTAACCATAGCACCACTGACTTAAAAATGGATTCGACAGATTCAGAATAAAGAAGTGGTCCTCAGAAGAATTGAACACCTGAACGAGATTACTGAGGAAACTACGCATGCATGCTGATCCAATACTAGATCAAGGTCGGAATAAGCTTTGGAAGACAGGATTTATATTATTTCCGAAATATGTGTATTTTAGTAGGTATGTTGTGTGGTAGGCAGCTTCTTTGATGAGTAGTATACTAGAACGACAGATTAGTGAACAAGACTAGTTTTCTGGCTAAATACAACAGAGTAACTATGACAAAACTAACTAGTGTGCGTCAGAAAAACGGTCACTATAGATTATGGACGGTGTGTCTATTACCAATTAAGCAATCACGGTTCTAAATCTTGGGCTTGATTAACTGTGAGCCAAAAGACGTTAAGTGTCCGCACAAGCCTATGAGCACAGAAGTCAGGGTTGCGTAATCGGATGCAATCGGCTTCGGCAACGGTTATCATTCGGAACCTTACCATTTTTTATTGATACCTTGACACTTGGTAGACAATCTGAAAGCATCCTTCGTACTAGCAAAATGGCTGGATTCGGTCAAATGGGCAACACTCGCGTTTGAAACAGTTGTAATCTGACTACTGCCCAATCACGTAGAATGGCGTTCACTTACTCTGTCAGATAATCGCGTTGTAGTACGATCAA
>QNGE01009546.1:0-12535 GCA_008508345.1 Paragonimus westermani
CCTCCACGAACTATTGTGAGTTATTTGTTTTCCTTTTCATCACATGTCGACTTCCTATTCACAAATGAGTTTCCACATACTGTTTAGATCCACTACACACCGCACCTCTATTGACAGTGTTAACCAGCGTCCATCCGGATCACAAGCTGACTCCAGCTTCACTCATATGGCAATGCAATAAACGACAAAACAAACCACCATATGAATCCGAGCAGGTCGCAAATAATACCCGTAAACCACATATTGCATACAGCATCCAGCACGCCTCTGCTCCTCGCATGTGTGGACAGACAAAAAGTCATATTCAAAATTCTACTATGCTGAGCGTTCGCACAAACATATGTTAACTTGGAGGGAAACCATCACACACACCAATCTACAGCCAAATTTTAAATAAGCGCCAACAAAATTTCCGACCAAACACGTGCATTTTACCGCCGATGCCTATCTACCTGCAGTACTCGGGCGCCGGTTTCCTTTCATACCCGTGTAACGCGCAACCGAAACCAGCGAGCGCGCACGGATTGAATTTGAGTTGTGTAACGGGGCGTGCTGCTGTGTTGTCGGTGCCGTTTTAACCGTCGTTTGTGTAAGTCGTGTGCATGGCTTACTGGGCCTTCGGCTCATGTGTGTTTGTATTGTTTCTCTTTTCAGAACTGTTGTTCGANAAAAATCATTGCTTTGATCACGCTTTCCTGAGTGTGTTTCTCACAAATGCGTCGAGAAATATACCATTATTATTACTTAGTACAGAAGGCCGACCGGGGGCATCTCCAGGTCACTGCAAGAATGTGCAGAGGAAGCACATCAAGATAACGAGGCATGGAATGTCTTGTACCTTCGTCTTCGGGACGAAGAATGCAACTTGACAGCGCGACTAAGAACGAGGCAGTTAGAAATGACGTCATCAAAAGTCTACAATGGAGTATAACTGTCAAGAATATTACGTATTGTAGCCGCCGCGTGACTCTTTCTCAGAGGGCTGGTAAGAATTACACGGACCCTCGTTATTCCAGGGAATGAAGAACAATCTTGTCTTTGTGATCCTTAGATCCACAGGGTGACGTGCCTACAGGATGACGATATCAGGGATCTGAAGCATCGAATGCCCAAGTTTGGAGTAGGGTCTACGAAGAATGGTCGCTGTGGTGACAGGAGGCATTTATTTAATCTATTTGGTCTTCATTACTTATGCTTCCCACAGCAGTGAGCTCTACAGCAACAAGTCTTTTGAGAGAAGAAAGTAAATTTGTCTAATGCCGTACGATAGGTAGCCAGGAGGTATCTCTCCACACGGCATATTTGAATCATTTGGAAATGCAAAAAGCAATAGTGCAGTCATAAAAGAGGCTAGAAAGAGTTACTCACCGTGTCGATCTATCCGCATGACAAATTTGCGGACATTCTACTTTAAGTGTCGCTGCTCATCTTCCTCGTCTTCTTGATGCCCTCGTCCAAGTCTAGGAGACCGAATAAAGGAAACGGTTGGCATTTGACTACATCTGATCCCAATAAGCACCGTTTGAGTTGTGTACATGGTAATGCATTACGTAACTTGAAGAAGCCCATATGTACTTACAAACTATCATCACATCATCTGGTTTCTGTAAGTCGAAATATGTAATAACAAGGGAGTGCGTTAGTAGGCAGATGGATCGAAAACTTCTGCAGAAGTTTGAGTTGGTATGCGAAAAAAAGTATGAAGGTGAATGTAAGTTGAGGTGAAAAAGTCGTTCTGAGAAACAATAAATAACACAGTATTTTGTAAAAAATCGCGGATTTGAAATTTCTCCTATCAAGACCGCTATGTATGTGGTTGCATTTAGACAGCATCGTGGGGTACCTAAAAGTGTGTCACTCAATTTAGAATCGAAACGACATTATGGGCTGTTTTCGGTTGGAATACAGAATTCTGCAATCTTTCATGTAAAGTAATACGTTGCGGACTGCCAGAATCAATTTTGCCCTGCTTTTTTGAACTCGGAAGCCCTCAGGAAGATTTTATAGGGAAATCACAACTCTCACCTTCGCTGTACTTTAAGGATCTGCCAAAAGCCGAGTTGACCCACTTCAATGACTATTCGGTTAATTGCTGCGTTTTCTAATCAAGTTGAGCATTTTCTTGGGGCTAAAATGACCGACTACGGTCAGTGAATGCTCTGCCTTCCAGGCTATTGTCAGGGAAGAGCTCGTGGGGCAATTTTAGACTGTATGATGTTTTTACCACCAGTGGTATGCATGAAGGCCAGAGAAGTATTGCAAGGCACTTGTGAACAGCCGTAACATGTCGTAAGATATCGGAACGATAGGCTGTTGAGGAGAGCTCAACGTATTCTACACACTGCTGATGGGCTGGCATGATTGTCCATTTGCATAGAAAATTACAGTGCTTTCCTTGAACAGACTGACTGTGAGACTGGTTCGAATTCTTTGAGTAAACTGGAACGGATTGTAAAGCGACTGCTAACCGTGTGCAGTTCGAATGGGCTAAGAAAGCGAAGGTACGATCCAACGGTTGCCTAAATTACCGAATTGGTTTCGCGATATCTGAGGGTGACAAAAGGTAGGTTTGGACAAATTTCTCATCTTAGTCGTGATGCCGTTAACAAATATCATACAGGTGTAACCGGATGGCGATAGTCAAAAAAGGTACTAATAAAGACATTGAATTCTGCTACCTCAAAATGGTACCTTTTGAAATGTGGCTTGTATGGACTTACACACAGTCTTGTCAGATGTCCCGGGTTCATCATGTTCCCAGTGCGTCACATAGGACTCCCGATTGTTGACTAAAACCCTGTGCGGTGAAAACGGTTGCAAAGGTCGGCATTTTCGTTTGCTTCACGATCGCAAGAGCCACACGATATGGTAACACTCGTGCAGTAAAAGTGGAATCTGCAACGAGTTCCGGTAGCCGGTGTGTGTGACTTGGGGTGGTTACGATGTATGTTGAAGCCCCAACAAGCTTTGCCAAATCTCACGCTATCCTTGACAACCATCCAGACGCTACCCTCATCAAACAAAGTTTTACTGATATACATCAAACTGTTACCAGTAATTCATACATCACACTCACGATACTCAGTAACACACCCAATTCTAAGCGTGCCAGTGCAAAGCTGAGGTTATTTCTGTTGCCTATGGGGGAAATTGTTGGCGTTAGTGAGGGATACCACATGAAGAAGTTACCGTTAGTGTCTATACACTCTTTTGCGAGATTTGAGTTAGTAGCGGCTGCACTTAAGGAGAAGCAGGTTCAGAGAGTTTGATCGGAGATAGATTAATACGCTGGTTGAATGTGATGTCCTCGAAACACTCTGGGCACTTGAGCAGAGAGTAATTGGACGGAGACCGCCTCATGTATTTGGAACCCTGCCTGGCCGGATGATCTGTAGTCCACTGGGTGGAGATCATAAATCATGCGGCTCCGTGAACTGCACTTCTCAGGGAGATTCGTTCACCGTGGAACACCCTAGAATTCTTTATGACATTGCTGCAGACGTTGCCGGATCTCATTTCCTCGAAAGATGTGTTAGCTGTGACGATTGCTGAGAATCATGTTCGTCTGGTCAATGATCATTTCGAGGTCTAGTTGCCGTGGAAGGCTGTGGAGGTGCTTTCACCTCCCAATCAACTACCGGCTCCAAGACGTTTGACCATCTTACAGAACCGGTTCTTACCTGATAAGGAACCACAGTTGAGATGTACTGCTGTAATGAGCCTCACATTAGCAAAGGATTTGTCAACGAAGTGAGTGTGAGCGTCAAGCACAATCGGCCTGCCAAGGCATTGTTTGTGCAACACCGCCCTCTGTTTAACTCTGAGAAACCTGATAAGATTCTTGTGGTATTCGGCGGCGCTAAATCTCCGTGTGATTAATAATAATAATAATGATAATAATAATAATGGTATATTTCTCAACCCATTTTTGAGAAACACGCTCAGATAAGCGTGATCAGTACAATCGTTGAAGGGACTGGACTAACACCTCTCGACGTCTAAGCCTTTCTGTGAGGTTTGGAATCTGTCTAGTTACGGTTGCATCGGAAATTGAGGGGACGATTTTGCAACTTCGTTTGCCCGAATCAGAATGTTACTTCTCAAGAGTATTTTGGTGGCCTCAGGGTACTATCAAAGCTGAACCCACGGAATGTCGGACAGGGTACATCTATATGGCGTTACCTCATTCCACCTTTGCGCGAATATCCCCTTGAGGAAAAGTGAAGAAATCTAGAAACATGCGCACACAGAACGTATACAAAGAAGTTCTTGCAGATTTTCGCGATAACGACAGTCTCTCCTACTTGCCAGACTCATCCTCAGCAATCAGCCTTGATCACAATGATAATGTCGCTTGCTCTGAGGGTGGTAAAAATAAGTTACGGCAGGCTACCACCTAAGTACAAGTTGGATAACAACTGGGATGCCGAAGCGTGCATATTCATTGTAAGCTTCGAAATTTCCAAGAAACCAGCCACGAGCAGAAGACTCCTGGCTGCAAGTTCCACCTTGTACGATTCCCTTGAGTTTGTTGCCCCATGGACAATGTCGCAAAAGGTAATACCGCTAGAGCCTTTCCACTAAAAGCTGGGTTGAAACGACCCATTCAGTACGAAAGGCTGATAAGAATAGTATAACCGGTTGGGATATTTGCAAGAATTTGATGAGATACTGATCACAATGTGCGTAGCACCCAAAAAATAAGCAAGAAGTGCTTTTGTGACGAATTCGAAGTGGGATATAGTGCAATTGCTTATACTCGCTTCTGTGACGACAACGGTGAAATTTTTGTGCACTGCTGTTAACGGAAGCATGGGTGGTACCTCTTAGATTAGCCTCCATTCATTGATACGAGCTGACTTCAACCGTACTTAGTATTGTTATGTTCCGAAGGACACGCTGTTTTTTAAGTGTTTGTTTCAAGGAGTGGAGTTCTAGAGAAGTACGACGATCGTCTTGTCATATCAACAGTGGCGTTTCACACTTTGTCACCTTTATCACAAATAAACTGTCACAGATCTTTGATGTCTGTGACCCATGGCAGTTGTAGTGGATCTTAACAGTATATGGAAACGCAGGTGTAACTAGGAAGTCGAAATCTGTTAAAAAGGAAAACAAATAACTCACAATAGTTCGTGGAGGCACGTTGGTTTAGTGTTTTACTACACCAGATGTGGATTCTCACTGATGCTACTTGTCGTGTGTCCCCCAGATAGTCTCGATGTCACAACCGAAATAATTCCAACGACAGATAAATAAATTAGCCGAACTAAACGGTTCATTCCGCTGAATTTTAACTCTTCCAAAAATTTGTACGCCACCGACCCTGAACGCGAACAGAAAGCAGAACTGGCGAACTCGGAAGTGTAATTTTTGAACACTATCGATTGCTCTGTGGATCGATTAACCTCGTTCAAACATTATGTGTACATGTGAGGTTGGAGAAGATGAAAAGGCATGAATAACAATAAACATATGAAGTGGAAAATAGTGTACTATACGCTACACAGTAGCGGCGGGTACGGTCATACGATAATCCCGCCGATGAAGTACAGCGTCGAGTGATGATCGGGCACTACGTTAAGAGTGGCTGTGTCGTCCGGAGTTCCTCAGGCAACCGCCGGATTTATGGACCAGTGCATTTTGACATACTCAACTTGACTGAGATGTTGAGTTAAAAATGGTTTCCTTACTAGTGAATGTTGTCAGCTAATCTAATGATTTACTGCTAATTTGTTGCAAGTGTTCTAAACCACACGAGCTGCTGGAGGCCGCCGGTTGGTTAAATCGGTCGAAATCCTATTGGATTCTAATGAAAACCAAATATCAGTAGGGCACAGCGAAGGTAGGCCGTTTGATACCTGCTGGGCTACAATCAGCCGAAGTAGGTGGTGTGCAACTGGTATGTTTAGAAGCCTTTTTTCGTGAAATGCAAAGTTCCCCCAACACGTTTGTTCACGGGGTGAGAGAGACTCTGAGTGGGAGCAGCTTTACTAAATTACGTCCCGTTGTAATGGACAGTCTCCTAGGACTGGATGAGAGATTGCCTACTTGGACTCTGGAATTTTCTGTCGTGTTGTACAAAATGAATCACGTGGCAAAAACTGTTATCTGTCACTGTCAATTAATGGAGGGACATGCTGGTAAAACTGACGTACTCGCATAAATTTGCCAATGATTTTTGATCCTGCATAGTGTAACGAAGACTGAAAGTGCCACAGGTCGGTGTCTTTTGGCAAGGCCAGTATGTGGTTTTCTGGAGATGTTTGATGCCTTCACCTCTCTCCATGAGAACGATCTGGTTGACCAACCCCTCACACGTTGATTTGGGCTATTTTGGTAGGATAGTACTGAAAAGGGGTCAGACAATTAGAAGTGATATAATTGCATACTTACGTGCTCGAAGTCTAGGGCGTCTTTCTAGAGTTCGCACAGATTATAAGCACCGACCCTTTTCTTATGCTGCTGATTCGGCTTATCAGAAGACGATGAACACCAACTGGTATTTTCTTGCTTGTCGGCCTGTGCGCACCAGTGGCGCCAGACACGTTCAGCTTGATAGTGTTCTGGACGGTTGGATCCTGAACCGCTCTATTGTTACAACCCTACCAGCAGTGCGTGATCCGAACACGAGACTTAGGAACGTACACTGGATTTCTGGCACTCAGTAAGTGATCAAAACGAATGTCATGTTAACCATAAATGTGACCAGTCTAACAACCAACCAGTCAGAAAGCAGAAACATGTTGATCCGATTTGACCAAACCATCAACAGCTGGTAAGACTAATAAGCAGGCGATAGGACAAAATTACACAGACCATCTGGAACAGTGGGAACGTTTCCGCTGCACCTATCGTTTTCTGCTTAGCGGTGTCGCTTAGCGCTAGTTGAGACCTGTTGTAACTCAAGTATAATTTACGTTCAGTCTTCCTCAATCACTCATATTCTTAGTTCGTATATGGTATTCATTGCGTATCTCCGGGAATCGTCAATTTATCAAAGGTTCTTATCGAAATATAAATTGTTCTGTAACTGGCTTGATGATGAGTAACCGAAAAGGGACTCTCTGCCAAAACATGCTGGCCTTTGTTTATCTACGAGGATTTTCGAACCGTCGGACCAACTACCACTAAACGACGCAGGTTGGCTAGGGAAAGAATAGGGGTGTTGACAACAGTATGCATATGCTTTGATGGAAAGCAGACCTCCTCTGTTGGATTATTCATGATGAGTGTGAATGATGTCCAAATTACAATTAACCAAATTCCCGACTACTCACAATCAGTCTGAAATTGTCAGTGGTCGGAAACAGTGAGAAGCCCTTCTGTCGTATTAAGCTGGTTTGTCCATTAATGCGCTGTCTTCCGTGTAAAGGTTTTCGTCGAGTTCTCGGTTGGTATGTCACAAATTGATCAGTAAAACACCGACTGCTGACTCGTTCAACCTTGATCTGAGGGTTACGGGTGTGTACTGGTACGGCAACGCTTTTATGGAGTGTCTGTTTCACTTTGCCGACGCTTCCTCGGACGTTCACCCTACAAAGGCATGCTTGCGTCAGCATACGATGCTGATGACCTCCTCAGTCCTGCCGTTTCATCCACCGCTCAAGACCGCCAATTCTGGTAATTAGTTTCCCTTCAGATGCAACAGGCCGATCAAAAACGCCCGATTGACGTCGTTACAACGAACCAGCAGATCTAGCGTTGTTTTTGGATTTTACGAGGAATGCACCGGATCGCGGCTCTGTGACCAAATTTTGCTTGTATCACTGTTCAAGGAGTTTTACCGCCTGTGCGAGATCAGCACTGAGACAGACAACCCGTTAATAAATCACGTGGACAGCTTGAAAACTGAGGTTTGTATCAGTGGGATGTGGCAATCCACGAGGTACGCCAGTTTTGTTATCAAACTAACCTCCAGTCGGTTATGCGTTTCGCGTGGCTGTCCTAAGAACGGAACGATAAGATTCGGAAACCAAGCCACAAAACTGGGAAAAACCGTACGCGAATTAGGATATTTGTGGCATTGACCTGGAACCCAACTAGATGGAGCACAAGTGGAAAATATGTACGCATATAGTAGAGGTTACTGACGCTCACGATTTTCATCCGAATATGCGTAACTTCAGTAAATTTGTTAGGATAAGTAAGGGCAATATTTAGCAATCCGCGTGGTTCGTAAGTCATTTTTGACATGAAGTAATTTATACAACTTTCATAAGCTGATGGGACAGCTAGAGCTGAACTCTCCGAATTTGGCGGTAACCATCCATGCAAATGTATGCTAATAGAACCGGTGTGGTGTGTTCGAGAACGCTGCTGACATGAACAGAAACTGTGCAGTGTAGGTGTTATATCGCGGAACGACCGAGTGGATGCAATTGAACTGGAACGATTCCTACGACGCAGTGACATGGTATGCGCTGTTTTACCCCGAAGAGCCGATTACCCCAAAGCCAATTGCGAAGGGAAAATACTGGTCTCCCGAAAAGAACGGTTATTGTTTAAGCCCGAAGTTCCGAGTGTCGAAGTCAAAGTGCCCAACAGCCGAAGTCAAAGTAAAAAATGCAGCACTTGCGTTTTTATAGCTCGTCAATCCATCGGGTGAAAAAATAGGCTAACTAGCCTCCAGTATGTGGGTCGGCGCCAGAGGTAAAAAATGAGGATACATCAAAGGAATTTGGCTTTACAAAAAAGCGGTAGATTCTCATTCCAGTTAGTGGACAGTTTTCTGGGATATGTGATATCCCCAACAGTAGGCCTATTGGCAAAGAATGTATAAAAAGTGCAAAATGCTCTCGGACACAATAACACAGAACGTATATTTAAAACACTTAGTTCCCTTGATCCAGTTCACCAATAGCGATAGAAGACATACATCGCGAGATGTTAATATCTCGTTTACTCTCTTCAGTCACGAACGTAAAACATTAGAATATATAGGACATGCGGTTAGCAACACAACTACGGAACGTTCAACTATTGGGTTTTATGAAGAGTGCGTACGGTCAGGTCAATTCCCTTCGATATATTACCGTTTGCTTTTTACAGAAAAATTACCTGCAAACAACATCAACCTTGTTGACTCACACGCTTTGTCTGTCCTGGAACTGACGACAGTCTTAGTTTCATGTAAACCCAATGGTTGAATGTTTTTGATTGTGTTGCTAACCGCATGTCCTATATATTCTAATGTTTTACGTTCATGACTGAAGAGAGTAAACGAAATGTTAACATCTCGCGATGTATGTCTTCTATCGCTATTGGAGAACGTATATTGTTTGATTGGATGTTTACACCTCAACAAGATATTAGTTTAATAAAACAATTGCATAACAAAGGGAGACAAGGCATGTCAATCATGTTCATAACATTCACCGCACCTTGAGTGAACATGCGGATACCTGTAATTTCGTGGTGGTCTCGATTCCAAACATTCAGATCTTCCACCATTCGATACTTCAAGTGTTTCGTCTGCTCCAGAACTAACTCGTGCTTCAGTTATGTCGTTTCCTTCGGATGCAACAGGATTATCTATGAAGGGTTCGTTAGAATTCGGTGCAACAGTGTTTCTGTCAACAGACTGACCTCTAGAATTGTACTCAACGTGGTCAACACGCCTTCGATGGCAAGAAAGGTCTTCCAAGTCGATAATAGTGATCATGCAAGTTTCGTGAGATGAAAGAACCATTCCGTCAACAGGAAATAAATCATTGCCTTGGAAAACTGTAACACCAGCCCTTTTCCTACAGCCATGACTTGTACGCAGAGAACGAGATTTGAAAAGGATTGCGGGACTCTTTTCATTTACCGAATGAGATACGTTTCTGTATTGCACGAGAGGATTATCGACTCCTCGATCGAGTTCCACAAATGAGCTCGGTGTTAAAGAGACAATAGCAGAATTCAGCGTGCGCACAAAATTTTCTGCAAGTCCATTGGACTGTGAATGTCGCGGAGCAGTAACTAAATGCTGAAATCCAAGTGTTTCGGTCCACTCCTCTAAAGACTTGACAGTGATGTGGGTATCATTGTCGGTGACCAAAGCAGCAGGTACATCCTCGCGATAGAATGCCTTCCTCAAGGCATATTGTGTGAAGTCTGTACTCTGCGATGTCGTGAGAAGAAACTTTAGGCGATCTAGAGTGAGCGTCAATAACCACCAGGGCATAGTATTTCTCCAGGATAAAGCCACAGTAGTCAGCGTGAAATCTCTTAAACGTTTTAAACGTTACAGCTAATGGGAGGCGTCGTGGTTGTTTCCTATGAATCTCATGCAAACATTTGATACGATTTTGGACAGAGTTTAATGTCTGATTTTACTTCCGGCCACCAACGAGACAAGCGGGCGGGCGACTTCATCTTATCAACTCCAAAATGTTCCGAATGCAAGTCCGCAAGAATCTCAAATCTTAGAGTCCTTGGAATTACAACACGATCGTCAAAGCATAATACTCCATCCGGAGTGATAGACAAACTCTCACGGCGACAGTAAAATGTAGGACATCTGAGCTGTTTCTGTGGTGTCCAGCCATGTTTTAAGACAGAGATAACAGGACCGAAGGGTTTACGGGTATCTGAAACAACTGTTTCCCAGTTTACTGGCATTTGTTGAACCAGTAAACACCCAGCGTCATTAGAGCTCGAGCCCGGTGACGGAATTGTGGATAAGCAATCAAAGTGTGGAATTGGTTTTGTACCTCGGTGAACAATTGTATAATTGCAGGAGCTAAGGGAAATTGTACTGACCAGGAGATACCCCTGGTCTGCCTGCTGTACGATGTGAAAAATCGCTCCTGAAATCTTAGCTCACATGGTACATGGAACCTTAAGGATCTTTGCCTGCCGTCTGCCCGATGCATGAGATGGTGTTTGTTCGTTTGTATGCTTGTCGGCGTAAGCGCGCCATACATCTATCCGGTTTGCTCGCGCGCTCGGTGGTCGGATCCTTAGCTTCCCTAGCTATTTTGCATATCGGTGTCGTGTAGCGCTGATCGAGACCATTTGTAATTGTCTGTCGGCGCGTGGTTCGAAAAGGCCAGTTATTATTGGGAGCCGGTTTCCTTTCATACCCAGGAAAAAATAATTTGAACAGCTAAATAATACACTGCGTGACCTTGAAGCCGAATTTTCTCATTGGCCGCCCAAGCCGTATGCTTGTAGCGGACATATGTATAATATATACGACAAATATTAAACATATATGTAGACTAAATATACCAGAAATACCTAAGGTGTTTGGGGAAGTATCTGCGAACATGTGGAAGCATGTGGTGACTGATGTATAGGTATACTTTAACAAAAATATGTTTATATATACGTATATATATTGGCATATACCTATGTTTACATATATATATGTATATAAATATATATATAGGTATATATATATGTTAAAACACGGACATATGCATATATACATGTATACATATGCATATTGTATACGTAGACGTATATATACATATATAAATATATATATATATGTACTATATATATATGTATATATATAGCTATACATAGATAAGTATATAAAGATATATATGTATACTGATAGACGTAGTGATATAAGTATGGATGTGGACTTATATTTCTATATATATATATGGAAATATAATAATAATATAATAATATATATTATATATGTATATATGTATGTGGAAATATATTTCCACACCCAAACCTTTATGAATACGTCCATCAGTATATATATATTTATACACACACATATATATGTATACACATATATATGTATATACATATGTCTACGTATATAATTATGCATATGTATACATGTATATATGCATATACCTATGTATATATATATACGTATATGTATATATATATATGGAAATATATAAAACCACATCCATATATATATATATTTATATACATATATGTATATACATGTACATATATATGTATCATTAAAGTGTATATAAATCTATATGTATACTGTCTGATAAGCGTATTCATCTAGGTATGTAAATGGAAGTACATATCTATATTTATAGTTATGCATATATATACACATAAGTACGTATGTGTTTACATATATGTATGCATAAACTTCGGGAATTGCTCGCCTCTGTGCATGCGAACGATCAACGACGAAGGTTTGCACTGCTGACGTGCAAGGTAACATTTTCAGCATACGTTGTACAACTATCCGGTAACCGGCCGTTGTTTCGTTAGGCATCAGTGCGTAAGAAACCGTCACACCTACGCCAGTTACATCTACCAAACTGGCGTGCCACAGGATGAAGCCCCCGTAGTTTAACTGATGAGTGGCGTCCGCCAAAATGACGTCGGTAAACTTAGGACACAGCTGGAAAGAACCTTTCGGAACGAAGAATGAGAACCGCCAATACTTCTCCCTAACAGAAAGCAAAACTGTCCTCCTGCATTCATCAGATCACGTAATTCAACCAGCTCGCTCTGAGAGTCAGCCTTACACTGCTCCTCACGTAGATTGTGTAAGTCGTCTGCATGCATGTTAATCCCGAACTTACTTTTAACGTACAACTTCATTTCATGA
>QNGE01009547.1:0-12533 GCA_008508345.1 Paragonimus westermani
TCGTCTGCGACTAAGTCGCATAGCTGGCAAAGGCGTGCAAGTGTATATGGTCATCCGTTCTGATATAGCGTCAACTGAAACATTGTACTAGAACCGTCGGCATAATTGCTATCTTTAATGTCCCGAATCCACTGCTTGAAAAGAGGCAATTGATTCCCAGGTTCGAATGGGACAAGTAAAACATTGGATTTCGCAACAATCAAATGGACCAGGTGCCCTTAAAAATACGGGCGAAAAATTAAATTTGTCCCAAAGCAGCACACATTTTAGCCGGTAAGCACTGATTCACTCTCATTTGCCTCAGAGGCAAACGAGATCCATTTCTTTTCCGGACAATTCTCGTGTGGCGACTACTCGCTTCACTGTGGTTCGTCGGTGTTCTGCCTGATTGTTTAGTCACTGAGAAAAGAATAGACTGTTGGACAGCATGTCCACGTAAATGTCATTGACTGATTTAAGGGGCAAATGCTAAGCCTTCACTCCTTCTCCCCCTCCCGAAATCAAAAATACCAAAGAACAACAGGTCTTCTGGCATTATTACAAAACGCATAATGAATTACAGTAGTGGACCCGTTTGGGACTTCTCTAATGTCTGTCGAATCAGTGTCAAATGCAGCAATACACCCGTGGTTCGCACTGATGATTAGTTGTCATGTAGCCGTAACCGAAAGAGAAAGACCTGGCAAGGGATAAAGCAGGAAAAAGTGTGGGGCCTATTGATTATAAGCAACTTCGACAGCATGACGTTATTTGTTAACAAACAATCTGGCTGTAAATTAAAATCAGGTATCGTTAACAAGACGACCTTCTCATATCTTCTAGCACCCTGTGTCACTAGATGTATCTAATTTTTAGTTTTCTTTAATGACTCGCGATAGTGTGACCGGAGTTACTAGATGCGCGGATGTTTTTGGACACAAGCTGTTTAGCAAGCCTGAGGCTCACAAGCGGTGAATGCAGCCAGTGATCTACGTACCTTGACATTCTTCTTCCAGTAGCGTACATAACACACCCAGGTAAGCTAGTGCTTACCTCGGAAAGAAAGGTGCACCTTATGTCAGCGTTATTGGTGGTAACGTAATTTGGTGAGGAACATGTGAAAAAGTCAGTCTGTTTTCACCCCCACCCTCCGTGAGCAAGCTGTGGATCCGCTGCCATACTCGAACGACAGTAGAACTCAAGCGCAAGTTGGATACTATTCGAATTGCAGGTACTGAACGAGCATACCACGAGAAACAGATGGGCTATCCTAATGAGGTGGGGGACCAAGGAAGTTTCATACCCCAGATTGCAATAAATGTNTATATGATCATCCGTTCTGATATAGCGTCAACTGAAACATTGTACTAGAACCGTCGGCATAATTGCTATCTTTAATGTCCCGAATCCACTGCTTGAAAAGAGGCAATTGATTCCCAGGTTCGAATGGGACAAGTAAAACATTGGATTTCGCAACAATCAAATGGACCAGGTGCCCTTAAAAATACGGGCGAAAAGTTAAATTTGTTCCAAAGCAGCACGCATTTTAGCCGGTGAGCACTGATTCACTCTCATTTGCCTCGGAGGTAAACGGGATCCATTTCTTTTCCGGACAATTCTCGTGTGGCGGCTACTCGCTTCAGTGTGGTTCGTCGGTGTTCTGCCTGTTTGTTTAGTCACTGAAAAAGGAATAGACTGTTGGACAGCATGTCCACATAAATGTCATTGACTGATTTAAGGGGCAAATGCTAAGCCTTCACTCCTTCTCCCCCTCCCGAAATCAAAAATACCAAAGAACAACAGGTCTTCTGGCATTATTACAAAACGCATAATGAATTACAGTAGTGGACCCGTTTGGGACTTCTCTAATGTCTGTCGAATCAGTGTCAAATGCAGCAATACACCCGTGGTTCGCACTGATGATTAGTTGTCATGTAGCCGTAACCGAAAGAGAAAGACCTGGCAAGGGATAAAGCAGGAAAAAGTGTGGGGCCTATTGATTATAAGCAACTTCGACAGCATGACGTTATTTGTTAACAAACAATCTGGCTGTAAATTAAAATCAGGTATCGTTAACAAGACGACCTTCTCATATCTTCTAGCACCCTGTGTCACTAGATGTATCTAATTTTTAGTTTTCTTTAATGACTCGCGATAGTGTGACCGGAGTTACTAGATGCGCGGATGTTTTTGGACACAAGCTGTTTAGCAAGCCTGAGGCTCACAAGCGGTGAATGCAGCCAGTGATCTACGTACCTTGACATTCTTCTTCCAGTAGCGTACATAACACACCCAGGTAAGCTAGTGCTTACCTCGGAAAGAAAGGTGCACCTTATGTCAGCGTTATTGGTGGTAACGTAATTTGGTGAGGAACATGTGAAAAAGTCAGTCTGTTTTCACCCCCACCCTCCGTGAGCAAGCTGTGGATCCGCTGCCATACTCGAACGACAGTAGAACTCAAGCGCAAGTTGGATACTATTCGAATTGCAGGTACTGAACGAGCATACCACGAGAAACAGATGGGCTATCCTAATGAGGTGGGGGACCAAGGAAGTTTCATACCCCAGATTGCAATAAATGTAAAGAAAATCTGAATTTCGTTTACCGGTTTGTCTCTTCATACACGCGCACAAGAGCAGATGTCCATGACTTGGTCGAGGGTAGCCAAATGCCATCGTCCGATCTTGAGGCTGCATAGGTGCTCCGTAGGCTTACGGGAACGCACACTTTACTGGTCTTCCTGCCGTCTTGCCAGACGATAGGCCAACCATTAAGCCAATTATAACCAGTCCAACTCAGGTCAACCTCGCTTGTTAAGTTGTAATTAATCAATGGGGGTGACGTACGCAACTCCGAAGCCGCACAATTACAGTGAGTGTGCCTGTAGTAAAGCTGTTCTAATGATTCTTGAGAAAAAGGGATGTCCTCTAACAGTAAAAAAAGTACCGGCACTACGCCTGTCTGCAAGGGAAGAGTATGAGCAAGTGTAATCAGTTATCGTCTCACCTCTGTTCACTCTCGAAGGTAACTGAGGGGCTTGCAGATGACTGCCTTAAGTGCCAGCTGGAGAGGAACGAACGGACTGATAGGCGGTGCGGGTTCCCAAGAAGTAGGTAGTGAATGACGAACCTGCTAACTGGTGTTGGCCACTAGAATAGAGCAGCGGACGAATGCTTGAACTTCGCCAAAACGATCGACCGGGTTGACCATGTCATGTTGATTACCAGGTTGCCCGAATCTGACATCGGTGGTGAGGTTATGGATTGTTTGGCAAATTAATCAAGGTAGTGGTACTTAAGGGTAACGGAGTTTACTCACACGGGTCCCGCACACCGGTTGGAATCTCACTGTGCTCTGTTCTGGGCCACCTTTTGTTCACACTCTATCAATTTGCCCGAAGTTTTTCACTTCATGCAACTGACTCCAGAATAGGAAGAGGTATCTCATCCATGGACGTACACTCTTGCTCCATTCTGATCGGATTTTTACAGACTGACTAGCTTCTGTTCAGCAAAGCTATTTGAAAGGTTCTACAGCTGTGCCGCAATTCCTCATGTTCCTGTATTGTAACGAGTATACTTTTTCCTTCAATGGAATCGGAAAAATACTTCGACACATTCATTGACCTAAGTCTAACGTCACGCTGCGGATCCATGGAACAAAAGGCAGAAACCAGACTCTATTTGGATCGCAGGCTTTGCACGGTTGATCACGCTCGTATTCCAACGGTTAAGCCGTCACGGCAGTCCAGCTGACCAAACTCCGACGACGAGTTCACCTTCAAAGAAACCATTTACGCCCGTGACTATTGACTCAGACAATACTCGGGCGGAATTGACCCTTAGTATTCACCACCGGAAGGTACTATGTGACGTTTACGTCAATGATAACACATTGAAACGTTATTTCAGCTAGTTGCGCTTCCGACACGTAACATCAGCGAAAAGCCAACACTCTCCCCCGCAGGTATCTCGTTAGAAACATTCACCATTCCAAAATAAGCTACGGGAAGTAAACGCTGGTTACACCTTCTAGCTGCTCGGTTATCCAGAAGGGGGACTTTGTGAATTCGGCGTCTGTTTTGCAGTCGTTGATCACGCCTATTCTTTGACAATAGGTGGACCACAGCGTTGGCCTCTGAGTGATGTTAAATTTACCGTTACCTGTTAACCGTACGTTGGCGGCTGGTGTTCTGTTTTTTGTTTTCCACTGACTAATTCTTTAGGAAGGGCGCGCCGACAGCCAAGCAGTACGCTGCACTAAACTGGAATTCGGACATTTGTGTGAATATGGTCTCGAGAGCTGCATGCCGATGATGAATGGTGGGCAGTAGTGAACTCAGTGGTCAAGCAAATTTAGCAAGCTACTGAAACATTGTGCCGTTAGCTAGGTAACAATGAATGAGGGTAATCTGCGTTGATGGAGCGTGCATTATGAGGCACTGCTGGAGGTCTCTAGGAAGTGGTCAATCAGAATTGACGTCTGACAGAAAAGACAGGTAAGTCTGTTATTCTCCTAAGTGGTTGTGGTTCAACTATTTTCCGCGCTGACTGTACAAAGGACCAGTTCTGTGGTCAGGTTTCCACCGTGGTTCGCACAAAATTGGTGAGTGACCGGCTATCTTTTTTGGGCGATTTTATTGCGCTGGTCTGCTTGACTGTACGGCTTGTCCGGGTGTTCTCTGACCTCACGTTATTGGTGCAGTCAATGAGAACTAACCGTCTGCTTTACGTATGCTCTTCCTACGAGCTGGCTATAAGCAACATTCCTTTCTATCTGCATGTGAATGACATCACCACATGCACTTATCCACGAGGCGGTCACCGCCAATTACTCATTTACATGATCACGCGTCATTCGCGAAGGACATATCACGGAAGTGGTTCGCAGGTCTGATTGCAGCAGAGATCATAGACCGATCAGGACCGATTTGTTTGTTCACTTTTGCATCCTCATTTACTACAGATCAGTCAGCTGCCGACGAAAGCTGGATGATTTTAGGTTGGGCAAGTCAGCTTTTGGTCGCCGTTTGTTTCCAAGGCGCTTCCACATCATCTAACGATATGTAACATCTCAAGAAGCCGATCGCGGCCGCGGTATTCGAAACAATCCGGCTCTCATGTCATAAACTTCCCGATTGTTTCAACGACAAGCACGCAGTCACTGTGAGCCCGATACTCTTGAAGAACAAAGCATTTGCTGTTTACATTTGCGGAGCCAAACAATGAGAACAGGAAGGGACTATTCTCAGATGCCCGCCAGCCCACTGCACGACTTTGTGGGATCAAGGACGATTGGTGGAAAGAACAAGATAGTGTGATACAGGTTTATTCTATCCGCCTGCAATACGAGGAGTTTTATAGTTTGCCTGCGACAGTTTTCGTCCGTCCGTACAGTATACGGATTTACTGGTGGACGGAACTTTTCACGTTTCTTGCTCACACTTAAAAAAGAAGAGTGTCACAGGGCTAAAAACCCTTTGCATAAAATAAAAATCGCGTATAAATTCAATGCATAGGAACGAGATGTTTGTTACTTGCGCTCGAAACGCAAAGATTGCGGAAAAGCGGCAAAACTAAAGGTGAAGAGAAATGCCATGGTTTGGTTTTTCTTGAAGAAGACTTAGGAGTGAAGCAGCACGATAACACATGGCTTATCTACCTGATACAGGTGATTAGACACTCCTTAACCCATAGGGAATTTTGAAAAATGGAATGAGAAGCGTGCCTAACCACCTCCGAAGAGTACGGATTGAGTTGATGTGGGCATGATGGGAAAAAGCAGGCAACGACCTCCGTTATGTTGTAGAATGGGGTTTGGAATTCGTTGATGAGTCGGGAACGAAAGCGACAACTTCGTCTCAACCACTGTGCAGATGCGAGAGATGCTGAAAGCTTCACTCTAAACCTGAAGGGCATTCAGAAGTTGGAAGATTGCTGATTGCGAGTAGTCAGGAAACTGTTAGAACTGAAAAGCAAACCATGGTTTTGTCAACCGTGAATATCCTGGAGTTTAGCGCAATTTATCTGGGAGTTTCGGGTTAGAAATAACCTTAAGTAAGTTTTTTTATATAAGAATTTGGACAACTCAGAGGCCAAATATTTGGCTTTTCCTAATGCAGTCCTTCCAACTCCGTTCCTGCATTTCTCTTTCCTTGTTCCATCAAAGCGTGGCCCTAATTTCATTTCAATTCCACGGACTTTTACCTACTCGGGTTATCTATTCTCTGCGACCTATCCCATTCTAACCGTTTTAGATCTTTGGCTTCTCACATTTCTCTGTAAGTTGATTTCTTATTGTCAGTTTGCAGACTTCATGCTTTCGAGTTATTCTTAATGTAATAATCTCAGTCATGTCACCCTGGGTTATTGCTCGCACGTTTGTAGTGGGGGCTGTGATACCTTTCTGTTATGGAAGATGTTCTAGATCGATCTGCATACATCACTGGCGATCCGCCCATTACTTCTGATATACGCTGTATATTCCACAACCTCGGAACTTAGTTGTCACACTTGGCTAAGTGCATTTTGCTTCTCGTCTTAACCGCTTCGTCTGCCAGTGTGCGTTCATTCATCTTTACCGGGTGACGTTATCACGTTGCTGCACTGGGACTTATCGTTCTTTTAGCAGCGCAACCAAGTTGAGCCCCCCTACTGTGCAGTTTCCCTATTTTCACAGTTATTTCTTACGTAGCCAGCCGAGTTTATCACTAGTTATCTTTCACCGTCGAACATATTCTGTATACTCGCTATTGTCTACCTATCTGGAAAATTTTGAACCGTATATCTATGCCTTACACATTTTGGAATCAAAAAACATCGTCAGAATGAATCGGGTTCAGTCATCTTTCTGCGTTGTTCGAATTTGTCTGCTACGGTTTGTTCTTCCGTTGGTGCTGTTATCGTTGGTATTTTATCCAATACTCCGGAATACTTGCGTCTTACTGTCAGTGTGAAGCTAAACTATTTAGCATGGTAAACACCCTCTGGTGGGGTTTGGCTATGCTTTTAAAGCGAATGTGTCAATTTGACTGTGGGTGGGTGGAAAAAACCACACTGCCCGTCTTCTGCTTTGAATCGTATAATTGTGGCAGAGTGTGGTCGCATGCAGACGAGATATTCGATAACTCATGAACAGTTTATCAGTGATACAAACAAGCTAACCAATGCTCCGTTTAAAAATCCCATCGAATCCTATTTTGAATGTCCGCACTTTTAAAAAACGTTCCTATTTCTGTTATCTGTCTTGTACCGATTGAAATGTTTGCTTCTATCTTTAGCCTCATGGAGTCTAATGTCACTTGCACATATTGTCTCCGGGATATTGCCGGTACTTATCTCAAATGCTCAGATTGCTCCGGGGTCGTTTTGTGTATGGTGGTATGCGATTTCGAGTGTACTGTTTGCCATTAATAACGTATTCTTCAGTGTTTTTGTAGTGGAGCAGAAGCTGGCACCCATAAAAAGACACATGGATATCGCATCAAAGTATACACATTTTTTGCACCAGTCATATTTAATTTAATTGCTAGACAACTTCTCGAAACACCGCTGTTCCGATATTCGGAAATTGGGATGCCAATGAGGAGCGTCATTTACTCGATGCTCTAGAACATTATGGCGTTGGTAACTGGTACAAGAGGCTATAATTGAACTCCTGACCTCTTGAAATTCTGCTTCCAGGGAGGATGTGTCGCTCAAGGTGGAGACAAAGGATCCGACGGAGTGCATGCGACACTATTGTACGTACTATCTAGATAGTGTATTAGGTCAGAATCTATTGTGTGAGGGTCGGCGAATTTCCAAAGTGACCGACCACACCAGTCAGACGAGTCAGCTGTCGCCCTCACTTCTGCAAACGTCACCGTCTGTTCAGATAGAAGGTGAAGATCAACAGCTTCTTGGGTATATGCCAGCTCGTGGTGATTTTGAAAGAGTAAGTACACTACTCATCGATATTATTGTGCACATCAACAGGATTATGACAACGATGCCGAAAGTATTCTGTGCCGATTGCATCCAAGTTTCTCACATGACGATCTGGAAGACTGTAAGTGTGTCAGCGTTGTTGATTGTCTGAGGTTTGCTTTGTGCTGTTTTCTCATGGTTGCTCGTAGCTAGTCACCTACACTAAGGTGACGCATTTTATATATTCGTTGCCTTGCTCCACATGCACATGTTTCATTCACTCCGTTTGGAGCAGCTTAACCGAAGTGACTCAGGTACATCGTGCAACCAGTGTACCGCGTTCATATTTAAGCAGCGAATCAGATCGAGATGAACTACTTTCAGCTAGTCCACTTCAAAATCAAGCTAGTTGTTCAAATTGTGAGTTTTCGTTCTTCTTCACGCGGACCGAAAGTTTGATCACTCTTGGTCGGGCTTTGATGGTCAGAAACAACCGTATGTCATCATAGTCTTATTTGGTCGTATTGGGCAAACTAGTCGTCTCATAAGTGGACACAATGAATTCGTATGTTTGTTTCCGCTTGTCGTTAATTTGATCTTTATCATCAGGTCATCATTGCAGTGAATTTCATTTAAGACTAGTTCCCTCTCCCAAATGGTAGTATTCTTAGTTGAAACCCTGAGTTTCGTTATTTGAATTGAGTAAGCATAAGACGTTAATCACTAAGTGAATACAGACAATATCCTTGCATGCCACTCGCAGACTTACAGTAGGTCTGTTGACAGCATACCTGTACGCTTTACTATGCTTTCATTCGATGTCCTGTTTGGGACAAAGACGAACGTCCACAGTTATGCAGGGTCTAATCAATCGTCGCACAATCACCTTCATCGTACCGCGCTTACCGGCTTAAGACAAACGGCTAAATTATTCAGGTACGGTACAGTGGTAGGAACGAGAGACTAACTCTTTAGGTTTGCCGGTAGACACGTCACATCGAATGCTGCTTTCCTGGATTGACGGTGGAGTGGGTATAATTTGGGGATGGCAGCGTGCTCCATTTCTTTACTACCCTGTTAAGCATAGCCGTTTTAGCCCAATCAAAAGAGGGTGGCCAGTTTCGATCAGACAGAGCGTCCTGTACAGCATTAGTTTCACTATGCAGACGCTGAATGTGTGTGGTGAGGTGATATGTAATCTAGGAAGAGAATCAATTGGGTTTGGCTTGGAAGATGAATACTAAACGTTCATCAGTTTAAACATTGAAGTATCGTTTTGCGACTGATGTGTAACGCAACAGTCCAGCATAGAAATGAACTACTGACGAGCCCTAAGATGAGCAAAACTTGAACATAATGCTTTCTTTTGACCAGGGCTACTCGAGTAGTCTCATCGAGAACGACTACTGCGATCACTAATGAATCGGGTTCAGTTTATGTAAATCAAAATGCCTTATTGCTAACCAGTAATCACAAAATCGTTCAACGCGTTAGAGTACTGCGAATTAAACAGGAATTCTAGTTGTTGGGGCTTATCGTTTGTAGTTAACGGGACAATTTCTGACTCTCCTAAAGGCGATTGTTACTTACAGGTGAATGTGGCTGGCTGTTTGCATGAAGATATGCGGTCAATGACGCAGTGATCAGTGGGTTTTCTTGATGAAAAGGTGGCCGGAATCCTAGTCCCGGTCTTGGCAAGGATATGTACTACTGACGAACAAGAGCGAAACTCGAGTCTAGTGCTTCTTTTTGTAGGAGGTCGGCTGCGGAGGCTATGGGAATGCGACAGCTGTGACCAGTCGTGCGTGGTGTTCAATTTAACTGATCAGCTCCCAGCCACAGGGTGATGTCCACCGTTTGAAAATTTACTGCAAGGAGAGAAACTCTACCGTACACACTTATCCAAATTCGTGACGCCTGTACGTTTGAGTTGAGGTAACAAAATCTCATTATATGGATACCACATTTCCACATTTACCACAGTTTAGCCGCAAGGCGCAACAAAACACAGTGTTAAGAGAAACGGCAAAAATGGTGAGGTGTAACATGGGTGGAGTGGTGGTCATGATTTCTCGGGAGACCTAACCGAATATGTCATCAGTAGTTCATCTGTTAATTTACCCCCAACCCAAATGTAGGCAATTTCAATGAGATCAAAATTTTATGCACCCCAGAAACTCACTAATGGAACTCTACTTTAAAGCGAACATTACTCAAAGCTGGTCACGGCTTTTGCATCCCCGTGGATTTCAGCCAGCCCCTTTACGGCAAAACTGATTCAAAATAGTTTGTCTGCTTCAGAAGTTTGAAGAGAACTTTCGAAACACAAAGAGTGGTACGTATTCCATATTGAATCATCAGTACCAACCTTACAATAAGGTGCGTGGTTTTTCATGTCCTACAGTTGTAGGGGGAGGTTGATAATCAGTCATTAGCTTAGAAGAAATCACTTAGTCAGAGATAGGGTCAGATTCACGATAAGTTCTTTCTGAACCCACAAGGCCGGCTTCATTCGATTGATTCAGACTCAGAGATCCCGAACTGGAATGACCCAATAAGATTCTGAATGCATGAGCTGGGCCGAGTGCGTGACCAATAGTCAGGACTTATTGTAGAGACTTTGAACACTGGTTTTTTGTATGTTTCAGTGATATTCCTGTTCTCCGATAACACGGCTGGGGTATCTTCACCAAAGATCTCTCGTTTCTATTTATGTAAATTTTTACGTAGTTATGTTACTAGACACAGTGTGAAGTGGTACCGACAGGTTGATCTCTTTTGATTGCAGTCACCGGTAGTTCGTGGTTCCAAGCAACTATGCGAATTTCGGCTGCGTCAAATGTTTGTCCTGTTGAATCTGATATTCTTTGCGTTGTTTAATGCATGCTGTAATCATCCTCAAGTAACAGTTCTAGGAAAAAGACTTCTTATCATATTGATCACCTGTTGATGTGATAGTTTAGGTCTACTGTACCTTTCAATAAACCTCTAAGGGTAGCCGTGAGATTGCGGTACGGACGTGATGAAGTCTAATTTCTTCACAAGACTATCCTGCTCGTTTGAGTGGTTTATTCACTAGTACTTTCTGTGACAGATTGTCGTGGAACTACTGAAAACGTTGAATTTGAGAATCCGTGTTTAGTCCTGTTTACTATTCCCTGCATCTGCTGAGGTTGACAGTTAGCTAACATGGAGAGCTAGTCGACTTGTTATGCAACTCCCAGCGGTCTTCAAAGCAACAACACTGTTGCCTCATTAAAGAATACATAGGCGCGTATGCACACCTCAGGGAAGATGCAACTGTTTTTCCCAAATCGAGTAGTGGAACTGTTGTTGCAGTTAAGAACCGTCGGGAGTGTGCTAATCAGGTTGGATGTCATTTTCATGGATTCTGGCAAATTCCCACCTGGCAGTGTGCTATTGATGCAGAACGTGCGTGCTCTGAATTACAACGAATAAGATTTCTCTTTACATTGAAATCACAGGACTCCAACTTGTTGAACGATCTTTTGATTACTGGCAGTTAGTTATCCTAGCTGTTGGCCTATTGATTGCACCGAACAAGACAGTTACTGTCTCTTCTCGATGAGATTGGGCAGTTGGAGCTTTACTTTAGAGTGAATGTTGCTGAGCGTTCGCATATGATAATTCAGTAGTGTCTAATGTAAAGTGATCTGCGCAGTGTTCACAGTTGTGTGTTAAAAGTGTGGCCGGTCCTGACGAGCATATGCACTTCTGACGAGCTCTGGCAAAAGCGAAACTCAGTCACTTTCGAACGGTGGCTGACTGGAATATCTGAGAGGACATGACAGCGGTGGTTAATTGGGTAATGTGCAGTCTGTTTTCCTGGATTTCTTGATTAGACGTTGTTCAGCTCAATCCTTCTGACGTTCCGTGTCCCACAAGTCATCGTGGACGGGACAAAACATGTTCACAAAGTTTTTCTTCTGTTTGCTGTTCTACCAAGCCTTAAAGTATGTTCAGACGACATGCTGCCAGCTGAGCGAGCGCTGTTGTGTGATACTACTCATCTCAGAAATTTTTTCCGATTCTTTATGAGTAAACTAAACCAATCTATTTCTATCAAAGCTTCCAATTGTGGGTGTGCGTAGTACGATTACGTATTGTGTTTCCTTTTAGAGACAATATTGGGATTCGTCCATTATAGAAAAGAACTAATGTTACGTTAGAACGCCCTCACGATGCAACAGAGCTCGCACTACTTTCACAACCTATCAGTTGGCCTCTACCCCTGTTCAAAAAGCGATCTCCCATCTGTAACGTACAAGCCGGTCGTTTCTACTGATTACCCGTTACACTTCCGGACCAACTTTTGGCAACGAGGAGGCACCAGGGTACAGGGTTCTTCCGAAGTAGGAGTTCCAGAAACAGTCCTGTAAAATGAAACAAGAACTAGCATGAGAAAAAGACGCACTATGTCATGCGTCCGACTTACGTAAACGAAATGGCGCTAACAACACGGCAACACGCCTTATTACAAAAATCAAATTCAATCTGTGCGCCCTTGTTGGCTTCGATCGCGCCTTACACATCTCTGTTAGCTCTCACGTCTACACGCGTGCATGCTGAGTTGCTGATTGCTTCGGCGCGGGGCCGACCTGTGCTAAGATAAGTCAGACAAAGCGC